>JASANW010001234.1:0-13761 GCA_030849725.1 Trypanosoma boissoni
TAAAAAAGGCGCTGATGGCAAAGAAGGCTAAGGAGGCGAAGAAGATAAAAAAGGCGGTGAAGACCCTGAAGACGAAGAAGGTAAAGAAGGCGCTAAAGGCATTCGCCCGCGTGAAGAAAAGCTCTATTGTCCAAAAGAAGATGTAGGTTGCGAGGCTGGCATATGGCAAACCCCCGGGTTTGTAGGCTTCATCAACGAAGCAGTAGTCCATTTGCATTCGCTATGCATTCGCGCATTATAGAGTAGGACTGCGTGTATTGCAACTGTAAGACCAACACTTTCCACCTGAACAATCACACATCTCTCTGTTCATCTTTTATCGTTCTATAGAATGCGTTTCCACGTATAGAAATGGAAATGAGAGTGTAAGTTACAATGCTTTTGTGCATGTGCTAGCGCTCTTTTTTTTCTACTTTTAGTGAAGATGCGATTTGTCGAATTAGATGCTGAGTCGTTGTGAGTTAATATAGAAAAGTGTAACTTTTTTTTTTTAGATCGTTGATTATTATTATTAATATTGCTATTTTAGCTGCGCTCATATATATATTGCGTGAAGATCACAAATGGCTGCCATCGGAAGAGAGGGCATTCGCCAAACAGTGTGTAAATTATAGAGGTTATCTTCTTTATATTTTTTCTTTTTGTTGTTTTAATGGAACGCATTGTATTTTACAATTTTATTGTCTCAAAGCGATAAAGGCTAAATACAGAAAAGAACTAGTATTGAAAAAAGAGAAGGGAGACATTTTAGTTAAGCAATGGCTGCAAGAGATTACTTTTCCATTACGGACATTACTCAAAAAGAGCAGGCACGGCATATGATTGATAAACTGCTGTCGAAGATACTTTATAGCGACAAGTACTACGATGACAAGTATGAGTACCGACACGTTATTCTTCCTAAAGATCTTTCTCGTCTCGTCCCGCGCAACCGTTTGATGGAAGAGTCCGAGTGGCGTCAGTTGGGAGTCCAGCAGTCTGTCGGGTGGCGCCATTATATGATCCACAAGCCAGAGCCCCACGTTCTGCTTTTTAAGCGCCCAAAGTCACAATAAGGCCATGCGGCTGAACGGGCTACTGATGTGAAACATGTGAACACTTTAGATCGTCATGTGATTCATGTCGACCCCATTATGGATACCGCATTATGAATTATTGTCTTAATTTTTTTTATTGTGATTCCTTATTTACTTTATTGGCCGCATCGTAAATTCACGCACCACAAGAGATGGCAGCGTGAAATAGATGAGCTTCACAGAGAGGCCTAAACATTTATTTAATAGCTGCGAAAGCTTTGTGCTGCTATTCAAATGAAATGAAAGAAGAAAAAATAAATTTTAAAAAAAGTATAGATATCTTTAATACCCATCTCTTTTACACTCTCCTTTTACCAACTCTCACGTCGGGAAAGGAGATTTTTTATTTAATATATACAAACAAAGAAACTTTAGTACCAAAGCAGAACTCACTTTTTTAGAGAAGTGAAAAAGGAAGCAGGCATAATTGCAACAGTACGAGTGAGACAAGCAAGCGTTGAAAGCTGTATTGCGTGTTTCTTCTTAATCTGTGTGATTTTTGCATATTTTCTTTTCACATTTTTTTTTTTTTTGTATTTTAGCAATTTTGCTATTATTGCTTAGTTGTTCTTCTTTTTTTTTTTTTGCTTTGTATGCACTTTTTTTTTTTTCTTTTTTTTTTTTTTGTTGTTGTTGTTGTATTTTTTTTTTCTTGTTGCCTTTAGTAGTCTTTGAGTAAAAAGTATTCTGTAATGTTACGGCATCAACAAACAGTTTGGACGCATTTGTTTTTGGGCGGCGTTGTCTGCGTTGGAATAGCCTCAGCAGCGGCAGTTTACTTTTCTCTACGCCGAAGAAATAATATTCCCGTACTACATAGTGATACCCCTGCGCTCGTTGATGAGGAAATAGTAGGCTACCACGAGTCGCTGCGACAACTTAAGCAATTTGCGAACGAAAGCTTTCAGTCGGGCCGCTACGAGGACGCACTCAATTTGTACCAGGGGTGCCTGGACGTTTGCGCGGAACTTGGGGCGAATGACCGCGAGGCTGTGGAAGTTGATCAAATTGTGCGGTCGAATGTTGTGCTCACATTAATAAAGCTTCGCAGACCCGACGAGGCGCGGATGGTCGCCACGTTTTTGTTACAGGACGAAAAGAACCCGATCGGGGGTGAGTTGAAGGTGAAAGTGCTCTATCGTCGCGGACTTGCGAGTCAGGATCTTAACGACAAGGAGTCTGCGCTTTGCGACTTTGAGGCGGCTATTCATTTTTCACCGGGGAAGAAGAATACATTGGTGGAGAAGGCGATTGCCGATCTAAAACGAAAATAACGATAATATATATATATATATATATTTGGTGTGTGTCGGGAGAGGTATGATTGTTTGGAGGCCGTAGTGTTGTTTGATCATCTCTTTGATTTTTGTCCTTGTTCTTTGTTGTTGGTTTTAGTGGCTTTTTGATCATTATTATTGTTTTTATTAGGACCCTTTGAAGAGGATGTCAACAGATATAAGACTACTTACTCATTCCCTGGGCTCCCATCTTATTTATCCCATTTACCTTTACCACCCTTACCTATTTTTGCATCTACAACAAAGTGAGCTGGCTTTTTTTTTTTTTCTACAAGGGGATTTCTTCAGGGCAAGAAAACCCTTAAAAGCTGCCGCTCTGTAACTTGTTGTGCGTACATTCCTCATTTTCTTTACAGAGAGATATTTTGCTTTTATCGTGTTCCATACATAGGGTTTTGTGTGTGGGGTGCATGTTGAGCTAATTCAGAGGCATGTATGGTTTACCTTGTTTGTCTTTGTATTTATCTTTTACGATATAGGTAAGGGTTTGGTTGGGCCGAGTCGATAATTGTGTATTGTGTACTTACTTGTACGAGTTTTTTTTTACTTTTTGTGTGTGTCTCTGTGCGTGTGCTTTTATATTTCTATCGTCTTTTTTCTTTTTTTCTAACTCATTTGCCCATACTTACCATTTTATAATTTAGTTGCGTATCGGGAAGGCATGCTGACTCCCTTGTTTACCTGCTTGCAGGATGATGTCTTTATCATAGTCTCTATCACGCTCTCGGCACTCTGCAAGGTGACAACAGCTGTATTTAACATTCTTGATAATGAGTTTACATTCCACTGCACGCCATACTATCTTCGACTGAGGTTTGACCAGCGCATTGCCGAGGGCTCTGGCGAGCGCGCCGAGTTTGCGGTGGAGACGAACGTATTGACTGTGTATGTGCCGAAGGAGCGGCGCGGCGAGTGCTTTACGCAGCTGGAGAACCCCGCGTACCTCATCGCCACCGCGCGGGAGCGGCGGCGGCTCGTGGAGCTCGTCGGCGCCTCGGGGGCGGGGGCGGGGGCGGAGGAGGAGGAGGGGGCGGAGGAGGAGGAGACGGAGTTCCGGCAGCGGCTTGCGGGCACCGCGGCCCCCCCGCGCGGCGGCGACTACGGCTTTGCCGCGGGCTTCTCCGGCCTCTTCGCCGCGCTCGACGCGGACGTCGCGGCGGAAATCATCGATCTCCCGCAGAACCCCGACACGACAACGGCGGCGGAGCGGCGGGCGCTGCGCATCGCCGCGGAAACGCGTGACTGGGACGAGGACGCGGCACTGCTGAGCTTTGAGGACGGCGACGGCGAAGTCGCGAGGCTTTTGGCGTACGCCCCAGCACACACCTCTGCCTTCGCCGCTGCGCCGCGCGCGGCACACGAGAAGACAGAGAGCGACAGCGCAAAGGACGAAGCGCGCAGTGCCTGCGAGGGCGAAGAGGAGGCGGACTCGCTCTTACCAGTCGCCACCGGTGTTGTGGATGTGTGGGCCGGAAACGTTGCAGAGTTCTCCCACACGGCGCCTTCGCTTGCGGTCCCGCGCGCTGTGCCTGATGTGGTTCTCTCGCCTGACGACCAATTTGCTCTGCAGCGCATTGCTGCGCCACGTTTGCTCTTCGCGCCGAACGCGGCCGCAGTGGACGCCCTCACTTTGGATCTTTTGTTCGCCGAGGCGTACGACGATGCCGTGACGGAGGGCACGGGCTGCAGCGAGTCCCTGTGGAATATGTGCAAACTCAGCCCCGCACTTTCCTGGCTCGACCCCGCAGACAATGCGTACGACGCCTGTGTGTTCTTTGCGCGCCGTGTGCTGATATACCCACTGCACCGGCACTTTGCGCTTGTGCAACGCGTCATGTCTTCCGTTGGGGCGCGACTAGCACTCGGCCGCGCGCATGTTTTGCAAGCACTTCTGCGCATTCGCGCTCTCCTCGCGCACGCGGAGCACAGGCATGTGCTCGTGACGCTCTTTGTGGCGCCGCTGCTTGGGTACTGGGCAGGCCTGCCGGACGCGGACGAGCGGCTGCGGAGCCTCGCGCGCGCACTGCACGCACACGCCACACGTGTTGCGCCGGAATTGGAGAAAAGTGAAGAGGCGGACACGTCTGTACTCATTGTTCGCGAGCGGCGGAAATTGCAGCCGATTACAGTTCTCACCATAGGCCTTCCCATCGAGACAGAGGAAGTATAACCATCTCGAATGAATTTATGGGAAAAGCCTACATATACGTATATATATATATATATATATATATGTCTGTGTGTGCGTAATACAGTTGTTGTCTATGGGTGAGTGAGACCGGGAGATCGGGTAGGCGAAGAAAAAAACAAAACAAATAATAGCGTTTAACTGAATAAATGAAAGTAAAAATGGATGAGAAGTGCTTTGTGTTTTTAGAACCGAGTGCAGATATATATATATATATATATATATATGCGGTGGGGGGGGGGACGTTGATCCTGTTTTGCTTTTTGTTTTATTTATTAAACAACATTCTTTTTTTTTTTTCGTTATTTTTACTCTTTTTCATGTATTTTTTATTCTCTCAGGTATCGTATGCACGCACATATGTGTGTAATTCGAGGCCATTGCAGGCTTGACTCGCAACACTGTATGTTTGCTGCGCAGGCTGAACATGGGAATGCTAAAGCTTTGCATTAATGCGAAGTGGGCTCTATTTCATCGTTTGAGCGAACTGCGCGTCTATTCTATATATATATATATATATATATATTTCTATTGAATAGTTTCTCTTTCACATGCTGCAGAGGAGGATGAATTGAAATTTTTTTTTTATTTTTAAAAATCCATTCGGCGCCGTATCGCCGTACGGTGAGGACTCTGCTGAGTTTGTTTTGTGTGCACATGACGCAATGCATGCAGTCGAGTGATATCCTCCGCACTGCGCTTGATTGCATTTCACGTTGTGGTTGAGCATAACGTGCTTTGCTGGGCAATGCTGTGGAGAATGTCTCGGGGAAAGAGAACGTTATTCAGCAAAGGTAAACGAAAGAACAATGGAGTGCTGCATTATCAAATGCATCAGCGAAGATTGCTGATTTGTCGCGTGTTGCAATTGCAATGTGGATCTTTGAAAAGGGAATCTGTCGTGCCGACTGTCGTTCAAACAGTACATCGTGATGTAATGTGCTGCGAAGATAAAACAAAGAAATAGAAACAAAAAAAATGTTACGCATAAATATCTGTATAGATAATACGGTTAAATTGAAAAGTTATGATTTCACATGTAAAATATATGAGATTGCTTTATTTTTCTTTATCCTTTAGATTTTTTTTGTTTTTTTTTTTGTGTGTGAAAGTGTGTGTGTGTGTGTGGGTACGGCTCTGTGTCTAATCTATTTCTTTTTTATTATTATAATTTTTTTTTTTTGTTTCTTTCTCGAGAAGTAAAAGCGGAAAGGAGGGGAGATAAAAATAGAAAGGTATTTTTGTTTCTTTTTGTTTTTATTTATTTCTTGGGATGCGTTTCGTTCAGCAGCAGTTGGATCTGATTGATGTTTTCAGAAAACCTTCAAAGCACTCTGCGGGAGAGCGCAAACGTGCGTGGATTTTTGCATTTATGTACATTCTTATCTTTGTTTTTCTAGTATGCAGTGCTCTACACTTTATCGCTTCCTGGGTAGCCGCCGGGATTATGGAAGTGGTAATGCTTGTATTTATTATGATATTTGCGTTAAACATATCTGACTGTCGTGAAAAGTGTGTCAATGTGCTAGAGTGCGAGCGGGTTGTGAACCCCATATTGGAGGTATACATAGTGGTTCGTGTGGTGCAGGTATTCCAAGCCGTATTTTTCCTCAAGAGTATCATCATGGCAACATGCTTTGCATTCGCATTGGCCCTTGTGTGTTGGCGCGTGTCACGGGGCGCTTTCTTTGTCGACGCGACAAGTCTTTGGCGAGAAATAGGAAAAATGGAACGCGAGTCATACATACACATGGGTGTCGACATTGTGTTGATTATTATCTACATGATTTCCATGATATTCTCTATGGTGGTGACCTATGTGGATTAGTAGCCAACATATGTCTAAGCGTATAAGCTACAGATTGGGGTTTTTATTTTTCTTTTCTTTTCTTTTCTTTTTGTTTTTGAAAAGTAAAAGAAATCTCACAATCACAGCACATAAGAGAAGAAAACGTAGACCTTAAAAGATCACTTTACCGCTTTTTTTTTTTAAAAGTATTCATACCTAATTTGAAATGGGGAAAAAAAAAAAAAAGAAAACGATAGGGTATGGAAATAGAGAAGAAAGAGAGTGCAAAAAAAAAAAAAAAGACAGAGATGACTGAATGTCATCAAGGCGGAATCCGAACTTTAATTAAAAGCACAAAACTGTGCTTTTAACCTTGGCGGTAACAACAACATATGCACTTTATGATTTGAAGTACACAAATTGTTTTTATTTTTGTTTTTTCCCTCGTCTGCTTTTTTGTTTGTTGTGTTCACAACAGGTTACTTTCCATCTTATTTCGCCCTTTTTGCATGCTGCAATAGTACAAATGTCTATTAATGTTTTTTTTTTTTTTACTGTTCTTCTTTCTTTTTTGCTTTTTTTGCTTTTAAAAAAAAAAAAAAACTCTTCTTGCACTCCTCCTACGGCTCTGTGTGCAGGAAGGGCATTGCTCTACGCTCGAAGAAAAAAAAAAAAAAAATCAACAGTTTTGGCTCTGCTGTGCGATGGCAGCGCCCTCTGTGCCCGACGCCGCGGAGCTTCACTCGCTTCTGCAGACCATTCTCTCGTGCACCGACAATGCGGAGCGGCGTGGCGCTGAGGCTCGCGTGCGTGCCGCGCTCTCCGCCCCCGCGTCGCTTCCTGTGCTTGTCGGTCTCCTCTGCGATGTCGCCGGCGCCACTGCGGGCGCGCGGCAACTCGCGGCCGTTCTCCTGCGCCGGCGCGTTGGGGCGTTGTGGCGCGCCGTGCCCGACCCGCTGCGCGCGTCGCTCTGCGACTCGCTGCTTGCGCAGCTCTCGCAGGAGCCGGTGCGGGCCGTGCGCCATGCGGTGGCCCACGCGATTGCCCGCGTTGCGCGCGTGGAGCCGTCGTGGCCGGCGCTCGTTGCCTTCGTCTCCGGCGCCCCCGCGGCGGGCTCCGAGGAGGCGCGCGAGCTTGCGATGGTGATCGCGGGCGGCGCGGCGGCGGCGCTGGCGCCGGAGACGAAGGCGGCGGTCCTCGCGCTCAGCGGCGATCCGTCCGCGGCGGTGCGGCGCGCGGCCTTTCGCGCGGCCGCCGCGTTCCTCTCCGCGGGCGCCCCGGCCGCCCTGCGCGGCTTTGCGGAGCGTGTCGCCCCGCCCGCCGCGGCAGCGCTCGCCGCGGACGACACGGCGGCGGACGCGCTCGAGCTCCTCGAGGCGCTCGCGGCGCGACTGCGCGCGGGGCGACACGCTCCGCTCGTCCGCGCCGCAGCGGCCGCCGCGGCGCAAGTGCTTGCGAGCCCCGCGCGCCCCGCGCGTGTGCGGGAGGCGGCGAGCGAGTGGCTTCTCGCGCTCGCGGCAGCGCGCCCGCGGTTCTTCGCGGCGGAGGAAACGCTTGCACCAGTCGTCGCCGCGTGTGTCGCGGTGATGGCGGAGGACGGCGTCATCGCCCTCGCAGAGGCCGTTGGCGCGGAGGAAACAGAGACGGATGGGGAAATCGGCGGCGCCGCGCCGTGTATGATCGCCGCGCGGCTTCTCAGTTCGCTCGCCGCAAGCATTCCGTCGCGCGCTATCACGGCGGCGATTATGCCGTTCGTCTCGCGCGTTTCTGATGCCCCGGCGAACTCGGGGCCGTTTGAGCGAAAGGCCGCTGTGCTTGCGCTCGCGTGTCTTGCCGAGGGCGCCGCGGTATTCTTGCGCAGAAGGCTGAGTTTTGTTCTCGACTTCACAGCCGCCCTGCTGCTAGATAAGGAAAGCCCCGTGGTGCGAGAGGCCGCGGCCTTTGCGCTCGCGCACTTTTGCCTCCACCTTCAGCCGGAGATCCTCACAGACCACGCGCGGCTTTTCTCCATGCTGGTCCCGCTGCTGCACGACGCAAGCGATGACGTGCGGCGCCGCGCTGCCGGGGCACTTGCCGCGGTGTGTGAACACCTCGGCGACGAAGTGGAGCCATACGTGGCGCCCGTACTGACGACTGTCGTCGAAACTGCGGGTGCTGGTTCGCTTGCAACACAGAAGGAACTGTGCGGCATCATTGCGTCTATTGCAATGACGCGTTGCCCATCCTTTCTGGCCAACGCAATCCCATGCCTAGAGATGATAAAGCCGGCAATGATTATGACAGAACCAGAGGCCATGTTGCTTCGGGCAAAGGCGACGGAAGCGGGTGGTATCATTGCGAATGCAATGGGGAAGGAGGCTCTCGGACCTCACCTATCGTTCTTCGTCGAACGCATATCGGAGAATCTGCAGACGCGTCGGGCAGAGCTGCGCGAAGAAACGTTTGGTTTTATGTCGAACTTATGCGAAGTGCTGCGCAGCGACTTTGTCGTGTTTGTGGATGACGCAATGAGTGCAGCGTTGCAGACAATTCAAGAAGATCGCTCCATACAAGATAATCGGCATCCCATCCAAGAAGGTTCTCCCAATCTTAAAAGCGCACTAGGCGGTCTTCCAGAGAAAAGTGTACTTGAAGGAGACAGCTCTGAAGAGGGTGGAGAAGGTGACAGCGATGACGAGGATGATGATGGAGAAGAAGTGCACCTTCTTGTGCGCACGGCTGATGTTGAAGAAAAGTGCAGCGCTGTACACTGTATAGGTGTGATGGCCGAAGTACTACTGGATCAATTTGGAGCCGCGCGCATTGAGCAGTGCTGGGAACCTTTACTCCAATTGGACGCACACTTTCATGCGAACATCCGCTCGAATGCCATCGTAGCTCTCGCGAAGCTTGTTATGGCGAGCCACGGCTCTTTGCCAGTTGACAAGTCTGAGACACATGACACATTGCTTCCCAATACACGTTCCTTGCTGCAATCCTTTGTATGTGACACAATATTTTCATGCATTCAGGAAGAGGATGACAAGGCCGTTGTTTCTGCCGCGTGTGACGCAATGGAATTACTTTTCAAATTCTTTGGTCCACAACTTCTATTCGGAGTAGTTGATGATTTCATGCAGTGCACTCTGGATCTTCTTCAACAGCGCACATTGTGTCAGCACGACGACGACAACGACGATGATGATGATGATGATGATGACAATGGTGACAGTGATGCTGATGTCAATGGTGATGACGCTTTGGATTCCGTAGTGGTAGATGGCACACATGGGACGAACGACGAAGGTCAAAAAGTTGTGCTTGGCCCAGACCACGATGATGTGTTAATAGACTCCGTCTGTGACATGATTGAGGCCTTTGCAAAAGCCTTTGGTCCATCCTTTGCACCGTTCTGCGATACTCTTCTCCCTCCGCTGCTCTTATACGCCGCCGCCGACCGTCCGGATGAGGATCTCGTCATGTCGACGGGCTGCATCGCCACAATTCTTGAGGCATTAGGGCGGGCGGCCGCGCCATTTGTAGACACCGCACTCAAACTTGCACTGAGTCTCATTGAAATATCGGAGGAACCCGCGGCCCGCGCGAACTGCGCGTACTTGTTGCGTGTTCTCGTTGAGAACTGCCCGGAGCGATTCGTCGGCGCCGGTGCCGCCGCGCCGCTGCTGGGTGCGCTCTGGGCCCTCGCCGGAAACGCGGAGGAGCTGCCCGCCGCGGTGGACAACGCCGTCTCGGCGACGTGCTCGATGGTGCGGTGCCTGCCGCCAGAGGCCGTTCCGCACGCAACTGTGGTGCCAGAGCTGCTTCACCGCATACCAATGCGCGTCGACCACGCAGAGAATGCCAACGCGGCACGTACCATCGTTTATTTGATGTCCACACAAGGGGACTTTGTCCGTGCGCACTGTGGTATAGATGCGGTGCGGTGCTCTGCTGCCGTTCTCGCTTCGGCAGCGGTTGAGGAAAATGTGAAGCAGTTCCTCATCACGGAGGGCCTCTCGTCGTTTGCCGGAAAGTTCAGAGAGGTGTGGCAGACACTGTGTGCGCAGTTGACAACCGAACAGCAGGCAACTCTTCACAGGTACGGGTGCATATAAAGATACGGTCATTATTTTAATTTTGTCAAAAAAAAAAAAAATCATGATAAATAAAACCTTGAGAATAATTTTCAGTGTTAATTTGTTTAAGGTGGACTCGCTTAAAAAAAGAGGAGAAAAAAGAAGTAATATGTTTTTATTCGTTACCTTGCTATCAATGCAAACATATTCATATTCATATATATATATATATATATATATATATATATACTTGTCCCTATTCTGATGCTTGCTTTCTATATGACTTTGTTTTAAGCTATTCATGCTGTAGTATAGCATGCAGCGACGCATTGATAGGTGCTCCAACTGTGACGCAACATCGCTGCGCAGGGTGTGTTCAATATGTACTTCGAAGGCCGCGCCAAACTCTGTAACATTGGAGAGCACTTCGTTCCCTTTGTTTTCGCCGTCAGAAGACCGATTAGTTCATCTGCTCTCCAGCGAGGCGGCTAATGGCGATAAAGAAAGCGAGTGTCTGTCGCGGAGTAAGCGGGAAGACATACATGAGGGATCTGCTCGGAATCTTTCAGTAAAGTATCGTGATACCATCAATAGTAAGGATTCTTCTGGCAGAGGGCATATAGAGCGAGCGTGGTCGCCCTGCCACAAGTGTGCTGCGCAGTTTTACAAAGTTTGTGAAGAACGGGAAGCACTAGCAGGGCAGGTGCGGGCGATGGACGATCAACGTGTGCGTGGAACAGCTAAAATAAAAGAGCTGCTAGAGGAAAACAGGAAGTTGCGCAGTATGCTCGATGCGGCAGCTGTCCGCCGTGACATTACTGAGATTGAACAAGAAGCTGTTCTTGCTGAAGCCAGTGCCCTACGCTTACAACTCGCTGATTGTCTTGCGCAGGGAAGAGGTGGGTCACTCGTAGCAACATCCAGAAGTAAGGAACGCATTTATGTTTCGCCATCGGACTCATCGCAAAAGCCACGGCGCGTCAACGACGAGGGCCTACAGGAGGATTGAATTGCAACCAATCCGTGCTTTGGGCTTGATGCCGCGTGATGGAAGGTCACATCCACCGGATTAGAGAGCGCCTTGCGAGTGTGAATTGCTCTGATTCCCATGCAAGGGAGAGAGAAAAATTAACTTCGACCTAGTAGCAAGCAAGAGCAAAACTAAGACGAGGAGGTATGTGTTGTTTTTCCCCCTTTTGCCATTAGCGAATCCACAAAAAACACAAAAAAATAGGGTTAAACGATGTAAGAACCGTGTGATATGAGAAGACTTTTGAGTCAGCCTTTTGGGGATATATATTTTTTTTTTGTTGTCTCTCGGAGAGGCCTTTCCTATATTTTCTTATCGTAATTCTTATAGTCCCTTCATTTTATAAGATTTGGCTTAATATTGAACACCTGCTGTATCGCTAGAATCCAAGTATTTTATTTTTTTGTGGTTTTTTTTTTATATGCTTTCCCTTTCACTCTTTTTTTTAAAGCACACGCACACATAAACACACACACACAAGTACTTGCATCTATAACCACAAGCAGAAGTGCTCCTATCTGATTCAGAGCTGCTGGCTGGCTTTTATTATTGTTGATTTATCAGACAAGGATTAGGGAAAGGTGGTTAAATATCGTTTTTTTTTTTTTTTGCTTTGAAGAAGAGGAGTAACGCTTAAAGATCTACGCCGTGTGAGACATTGCACACGATGAATAACTCTCCAATTTTAGAGAGGACCACGAGTCAGTGTTCGGCTCTGGCAAAGGGTGAGAACCTACCATTAATTTCAGCAAAAACAGCAACAACAGCCCAATGGTGTGGCAGTAACTGTGTTTCCCATAGACAGATCTTGGCTTCTGAGAAGTCTGCGGCTCTCTACGGCAGACGACCTTCTTTACGGTTTACTCAATCACCCCAAATAAATCAGGAGGACACCAGCAAGAAGGCCATGACTCTTGGTGAGCTTGAAGCACTTTACATTAAAAAGAAAAAACATCAAGGGGCTGCGGCGAATGAGCCAATTATTACACTATCGAAGAAAAGCAGTAAAGTCCGCGATACCGCACAGGGTGAATTGGGTGATCTTCTTACTAAGATGACGCCCGAGCGCTCGCAAATAATAATATCAGCAAATTCTGTACGACAGCTTAAGGAAGGTACAGCATTCTCCGAGGAAATGGACAGAGAAGTAATAGCCGCGCTTCGTAATGAAAATCAAACTCTCATGCACTTTAATAAAGATCTTATTGACACTATGAAAGGAACAGAAAAAGATGCCATTCATTCAAAGAACCATCACAAAATTTTTAAAGACGAGATCAGTACCACCAGAACGTATACTGAAGGTTTGAGAGAAAATCTTTACCGTAGTAAACACCAAATTAAGCACTTGCATGAGCAACACAAAGATGCAAAGACTTCTCAGAATAATGACCAGGACGATGTTTCAGCAACTAATGAAATGGTAAAGCAATCCGACTATCAAAGAGTACACTTCATGCAAGATCATCTCGAGCAGGAAAAACGGTTTCAACGCTATCAGCTCCAATATAAGAATATCGAATATACCGTTCAGAATACCGAGAACATGAACAAAGGGCCTCTGTTGTACCATGAGGAATTTCAAGATGGATACAATAATCACACTAAAAAGAAGAATAACAGTTACATGCTTAGCAATTCAGAAAAGAAAGACCCCATCAAAGAAAAAAATGCAGAACTTAATAATTCCGCTCTTAAACAAGAGAAAGCGCAAGGAAGATCTGATGAAGATGAGCGATGTGTCCAGGAGCTCATGTCGGAGTTTGAGAAGACCAAGTGTATCTATGAAGACTCCGAGAGACGGATCGAGGAGCTCAAGAGTAATATCAATGAGTATAGGAACGTCAACAAGCACATGGAGAAACTAATTGAGGAGCTTAAGTATGAGAAAGAAGATGCTAAAAATACCAACGAGGACGCGCAGAGACAGATTGAAGAGCTTACAATAGAGATAGAAGCATATAGGAATACAAATGAGGCCGCGCAGAGAACGATCGAGAACCTCAATTCTAACATTGAAGAAACTCAGAACATAAATGAGGAGGCTTTTCGAAAGATCAACGCACTGACCTCTGAGATTAAGGAATATAGGAATGCTAACGACGACAACCGGCAACAGATCCACGAGCTCACAAGAGACCTTGAGGAGCATAAGAATAATCATGATGAATCCCGGAATAATATCGAGACTCTGGTCTCTGAGAACAAGGCGGCCAATAGCGCCACCGAGGAATACGGGCAGCGCAATGAGGAGCTGCGTTCTCAGGTTGAGCGGATGGAGAATACGAACGGTGACTTTCAGACCGAGAATGCGGAGCTGAAAGC
>JASANW010001234.1:13840-27325 GCA_030849725.1 Trypanosoma boissoni
CTGAGAACAAGGCGGCCAATAGCGCCGCCGAGGAATACGGGCAGCGCAATGAGGAGCTGCGTTCTCAGGTTGAGCGGATGGAGAATACGAACGGTGACTTTCAGAGAGAGAATGCGGAGCTGAAAGCTGAAATTGAACGGCTGGCGAAAATAAACCGTGAAGCCCTGAATAAGATCGAGACTCTGATCTCTGAGAACAAGGCGGCCAATAGCGCCGCCGAGGAATACGGGCAGCGCAATGAGGAGCTGCGTTCTCAGGTTGAGCGGATGGAGAATACGAACGGTGACTTTCAGAGAGAGAATGCGGAGCTGAAAGCTGAAATTGAACGGCTGGCGAAAATAAACCGTGAAGCCCGGAGCACAATTGAGGGGCTGAAGGCTGAGTGTAAGGTATTAGAGATGGAAAAGTCACTGATTGCGAGAGGGCTTGAAGACTTAATGAGGAGTTTCAGGAGAGTAAATGAACTCTCTAGTGTGTTAAATGTGGAGGTGTCTATAGAGAATGGTAATCTTATGAATTCAATTGATTTAATGAGGAAAGAGGTCGAGAAGTTTTCTATCTTGGTGATGTGTGTAAAAAGTGATTGTGCGAGGTTTAGTGCGCATAGTGAATTTTTTGAGCGAGAACTTCGAGAGGCCAATACTTCGATTCAAGATTTAAAGGATAAGAATGAAATACTTGTAACAAAGCATAATAAAGTGGTGGCCGACATTGCTCAACTGTATACGGTGATCGAAAAATTGAAGCATGAAAATGCGATTCTTATGCTAAAGAACATCGACTTACTTTTTGTGATTGAAGGGCTCGAAGTTGAAATGGAAACATCTCGACGTGAACTCGATAGTCTGAAAACAGACGTTTTTTTGGTTATAGAGGAACAAGGAGGAGTGTGGTCGATAGAAAAAAAACTGAAGAAGAATTTCTGTTCCGAATGTGAAAAATTAAATCAAGAGAAAACAGTGTTAAAAATAGATCTCGAGAGGTTTAAGAGTGAACGAAACAGTTTGAGAAAGGATATTGAAGTGAAAAAAATCGAGTTGAAGGCGCGTGAGGAGAGTTCGAACGCTGCCACTGCATAACATATAATTGAGAATGGTACAGCTCGCGTTAATGACGAGAAGCTCACAACCGGTTACAGAAATGTAAAGGCAGAAAATGATACTCTCAGATTGGAGAACGGGAAACTAAAGGTAGAGGGTGAAATGCTTAAAAAAGATATCTTTAAAACGAACAACCGAGTTCACTTTATTGATGATTATTGTGCCAATGATAAAGATGAGGAAGCGTTGATAGTGGAGGATAAAGTTGTTTTAGGCACAGAAATAGCAACAGGACAGGTGGAAGGGACATTTCAATGAGGGATGGTACTTCGAAAGGTACAGAAAGGAGTGTGATTATGGATGAAGTTGAAGAATTGGAAAAGACGGGAAAACTGGAAACTAACTCTGTGACGAGACTGAAGGTGGAGGCAAAAAAACATCCAGATGACTTAACTGCGTCTTATGCATTTTGCATGGAGAAAGATAAGAAACTTTCTAACTCCGAGACTATAGGTGATGTTTCTGTCGTAGTAGAAGGTGCACCACAGGCTGCCGACAAAGAAGACCAGCGGGCACTTTCTGCCGTTTTACAGAGAGGGAATGAGTGTGAACGATGGGCCGATTGGGGTCGTGACTGCGATCGCCTCACTTTGGATTGTCGTGCCTCTGTGGATGAGAAGAACCAAGCGCGGCAGGTGCTTGAAGAGAGTGATTCCCACTGCTCGTCGAGCTGACGACTATCCCGCGGAAAGAGCGCTGAACGGGAAGACTTTTTGGTCATTCCGGTAAACACCGGGCGAAAGTCCTTAAAGGGAAACGGTGTGCTACTCGGTCTTTATAGCGATGTGCCATGCTCCTCTTATTCTAAGTGATACTTTCTCCGTCATTACAGTGTCTGCGAGTTTGCTTTGTATCCTTTATTTAATATTTATCGAAGCTTATGGTCATATTTTTTTTATTTTTGACTGGCATTTGCTGCAGAGACCCATCCTTATTTTTTAAAAAACATTTTTCCTTTATATTTTTTCATGGTTTCAGTCGCTTTATGAAATGCTAGCGCTGATATCTGCGTTTTTTTTTTTTTAATCTGTCTTTTGCAATATATAGTTTGGGTAAAAATGAAAAGTAATTTATTTATTTTTTCTTTCTTTATGTGCCACTTTTTCTTTACCTTTTTTTGTTGTTGTTTCAGGGATCTCCACACGCACACTCACATACACACAAAGGAAAAACAAGAAAACGGATCTGCACACTATGGAGAAAAAACCGGCATCGCTGTGTTCTGTACTGGAGCGGGCCATCACTTCTTCTTTTTACAACGGAGGAGAGAGTCGGTTGCGAGCAATAGCAGTGGGCCTGCAGGTACCTCTGTGGCTGTGGACGTATCAGGTAACGACGGAATGTGAGCAAGATACCCGCGAGATCCAAAAGGCCACCAACCTGGTTCGTTGGTTTTATGATAACGGCGCTAATCTGAAACACGTAGCAATTATTGCTCCAGTTGCAATGCGTCATAAACTTCGAATGCAGCTCTTGTCCTCTCTTTCTGGTGAAGAGGGAAGTGTGGCGGCAGAGACGGGTTTGCCCACTATGCTTGCTCCGCATGATTTAACTGCGATGAATGCGCGGGATAAAACGGTGCACCAATACGAAGTCGTCCTCTACCTCCTTGGACTTTCCCCCACACGCGAGACTATCGCTGTTGGAACGCAGCAGCAACAGGAGCAGTTTCTTTATGATGCCATTGCTGGCGCGCGAGGGGCTTTTATTTTGATTGCCGATGCTGGCTGGACTTCACCGGAGCTCACAACGGGATGGCCTCAGTGGCGGACGTTTGTCATGAAGCTACAGGATGAAAATCCGCTCATTTCATCAGAGAACCCGCAGACTTTGCCGAACGATGCAAGACTGCCCTCTCTTGTCGGACCTCGCATTCCCCTGTGTTGCCCAAGGCATCCAAGTCAACGACAACTCGAGCATGGCGTGTCACCTGTGTCGCAGATATGCAAAAGGTTCTGCCTCCGTTCCTTTGCCTGTCAAGAGGAAGGTCACGTGTGTATGGATTTGTGCCATCAACGAGTCTCACATTCGTCTTGTCCGTATGTGTGCTCGATGAGTATGCCATGCGGTCATGAGTGTTTGCAAAGTTGCTCGGAGCTCTGTAACTGTTTTGAAGTGAATGAGCATCCTCTTCAATGCTCTCACATGACAGTGATAGGTTTAGATCAGACTAATATGCAGCCTGTCTATGCAACTGTACGGCATGTTTTTCGTGGGTATTGTGCCGATGCCGGCCTGCCCTGTGCTGTAGAATTTGTTACAGAATGCGCGCGTTGTCTCGGACCACTCACCACAAATTGTACGGAGGCAACTCAACAGAAGCACACACTTCATCATAAGACGCTTCTTTGCTCGAATTGCGTTCGTCTAGAACGTGAGGTACGGGCAAAAATCCTAGGTGAGATACTTGTTCAGACAGAGGAGGCGAAGCGACGCATGAAACTTGAGGTTCAGCGCAGTCTTCATCAGCAGCGCAAAGCGTCTTCTCAAGGTCTCTTTCAAGAAGGCAGCCGTGTCACGATCTGTGACATTTCAAAGGTTGCCAAGCCGCTTTGTGCAGATGCAGATTTTCCAGGAGTGAAATTTATTGACTATGATGCGTCTGACTTTTACTCTACTATAGATGGGGCATACGGCACATTTGTCAGTCGTCACGTGGACATTGACGACTTGAGCGAAGTCCGTAACCTTATTCGTCTGAGAGATGGACAGCATGTCTTGGTCGCTGACGGTGGTGTTCAACTTATTCGTGCCCTGACTACGTCAATCACACAGGATGCCCCAGTGTTGCTTCTCACAAACAAGGATAGTGGAAAAGGGAGTTCAGCCCTTCCGGACGCTGAGAAACTTGCGCGAGTGCTTCGTATGGTGGGAAAAGATTTTTATCTTGCCCTGCCTGTCCCACATGAAGGGGAGGAGATCTCTGACAAGATTGTTCGTGTGCTCGGGCCAGACCCGCATGTTCCTGGGAGCGTTGTAGTCGAGTGCCGCGTTGCTGTGATTGCCCCCCACGTGGAGGACCACGCCCCCACTGGTTCTTGTGAAGAAGGAAACGGCGAACCCGCGCTAAAGGCGTCCCGCGCGGAGTCCGAGCGGCGCGCGGGGCGTCGCGCATCGCTCGAGACGCTTCGCATCACCGCGCCCGTTGCCGCGTTGGAGCCGATGGAGGGATACGCGCCAGGCAAAGAGGTTCTTGTGCTGGACCCGGCGCGGCAAGTGACGAACCCGCACGACGTGCAAGCCTTTGAGGCGGCGCTCGCGGCGATGCCTGAGCTGAACCTGCGCGGCGCCGCCCTCTCCACGGCCCAAGTCGCGCGCGACACGCCCTTTGTGCTGCTCGGCATTGTGAACCCGCCGGGGAATTTGGAGGAGCGCTACGGCCCGTGCGCGGTCCTGCGGCGGCGCGTGCGGCTCGCGACGGTGCGGGCGGCGCCGCCTCGACGCCGCGGGGGCAGAGGCGGCGGGAGAGGCGGGAGGGGCAGAGGCAGAGGCAGTGGGCACTCGTCCCCGGCAGCGGCGGAGCACTCGTCCCCGGCAGCGGCGGACGACGGCGCGGTCGTTCTCGTGCCTTTTGTCTTTACGGCAGCGGACGAGCTGCTGGAGGCGGAGAACTCGCTTGACGCAGCGGCACTCGAAAAGTTTGAACAGCGCGTCTGCGAGGTGATCAAGGAGCGTAGCGAGGAACTTGCCATACGGCACGACGAAGAGGCATTCCATCAGCAGCGACAGATGCCAGAGCTAACAGATGAGGAGCTGGCACGCGACCGCGTGGCGTTTAGCTGTCCAATTGCACTGCCGACAGCGGAGTTTTTAGCGGCGGTACGTACTCGACACGCACGTCTGTCCTGCGCATCAGATCTTTCACTGCGTGTTTGCTGCCAGAAGGACGTACTCACGGGGAAGCAGGAACAGCTTGGGTTGGGCAAATGGCTTCAAGCGATGCGGCTTAAACATGAACAGGACAGAGAAGCAAACCTCGCGTACCTTAAGGGTCTTGAGCGAAAGACTTTGGTTGGGCGACGGTAATGTCGTACTCATTCCCTAGTTTGCACTTCATTTTTATTCTTTAGAGACATGAATAGTCAATGAACTGGTTCTCGTGTAAGAAGTTTAATTCCGATGATAAATAATTCAGCCCCCATTGTGGTTTTACTGTTGTTGACTTCAAAAAAAAAGGGGGCTTGAGCGATTTTGACTATTGAGTGTTTCTTTTAGCGTGTGGGGGGGGGTTTGAAGAGGTACATTGAGGTATCTGTTTCTATTGTTGTTTCCTTACGTACAATTTTTTTTTTTTCGTTGTTGTTGTTATGTAGAGGTTTACGCAACTCAAGATTTTCTTTTTGTCTTCCTCCTTCCTTTCTTTCTACTAAATATTACTAGATCACCTTTTAGAAGAGTAACTGCGAATTCCTTATTTTTTTTCTTAAGGGAGAGAGAGAAAAAATAAAGCACAGCAGTAACAGGAGGATTATTTTGGCATGTCCCAGTCGGATTGCAGCGTAGGAAATGATGTGCCCGTGCGTCAGGCACGTGGCCGTATAAAAATTCCCCGTACTTCTGGTCTGCCCTCTCAGGAAGTCGCATTCACGCAAATCCATGTGAGCGAGATATTGACGGAGGAACAGCTTCAACGCGAGAAGCTTCAGGAGGCGCAGGAAATAGAGGTTGGGATAGCTGATATCAAAGAGGCAACGAGTGAGTTTGCTGCGCTCCTTGCACATCAGCAGGATGGTCTGGACAATGTTGCGGGAAACATTGGCACTGCGTCGTGTGAAGTGTCTATGGGACGAAATGAACTGCACTCTGCGAGTAGGCGTCAGCGCTGCGGGAGGCGAATGTTTTGTACTGCTTTACTTGTATCTGTCTTTATTGCGGTTCCACTCACTGTCACGGTTTCTCTGATGTTGAAAAAATGACGAAGAAATTATGTGTACAGGTCTGATTGCTTTTTTTTTTTTGTTTTTATATACTAATACTTTTTCCATGCTTATGTGATCTACACTAAATCGCGAAGACTCTTGCGTGATCCTTGTGTGATTTAGAGCACTCTATCTCACATGTTTTCCAACCAAAAAAAGAATAAAATTGTAAAGAGAACTATTCTTTTTTGTTGTTGTTACAATATATATATATATATATACTCTGGAGTGCAACACTAAATTTGCTTACATGAATGAGTTGAAATATCCGCCTGACATTGTATTCGAGCATTTGGTTATAACCAACGCCAACACAGCAGAGATGAAATAAAACTCAGGAAATGACAACAAGAACTCCTATTACTACTTTCACTGATATTGCCATCTCTACCCCCTACAATGACTACAACTGCTACTATTACTACTACTGACATATGAAATAATAAAATAAACAAAAATTGTTTGACACACAGAAAAGTCATTTCATTGTTGTCGTTTTTTTGTTTTTCTTATATTCTAACGCTAGTTCAAATGTCCACAATGGAGCGTGTAGTCATGGGCCAGAAGGTATACTATACCCAACCCCAAAAAGGTTGGTTACTTGGCGTTGTGACTGCTGTTTTTGGCAAAGAGAGCAAGGTGCAAATACGAGACGATGAAACTAAGGCGACAAAGACTATCCATTTGCGAGATGTGCACGGCTACATGCAGGAGGCGTACGATCCCGAGGATCCTGATCTGTTCCACCTTGGTGACCTGCATGTGGCCACCACGCTCTTCTGTCTCAAGCACCGCTTCGAGGAACTTCAACAACAGTACTCTCTCATGGGGGAGATGGTGATAAGTATCAACCCGTTTCGCCTCATGGCGTTTAACGGGGAAGATGAGAGAGAATCATATCTCAACTCAATGGAACCAGAAAAACTTCCACCGCACATCTGGCAAGTGTCACACAGAGCGTATTCTCATATTATTCTGCGTAATCTTGGAAATCAATCTGTAGTGATCTCAGGCGAGTCCGGCAGCGGAAAGACTGAAAACACCAAAATGCTTATTTCGTATCTCGGCCGAATGAGTTACATGCACAGCAGCAATGCTATGCAAAAAAGTGTGGCTGAAGAAATTGCGGCGAGCCTTCAATGGAGTAATCCAGTGCTTGAATCCTTTGGTAATGCCCGCACACTTCGCAATGACAACTCTTCGCGTTTTGGTAAGTACATCAAGCTTTACTTTGACACAGCTTCTGGTGTGATGGTGGGGGGCTCGACAGTTACATATCTTCTGGAAAAAAGTCGTATCATTATGCAGTCAACAGGGGAACGTAACTACCATATCTTCTACGAAATGCTTGCAGGTCTTTCGGACGCAGAAAAAGAAGAACTTGGTGGACTCAAAAAAGCCCAAGATTACAGATGCCTTAATGGGGGCAAAGTATTCACGCGGCGTGGTATAAATGGCCTTACATTGGATGACGCTAAGGAATTTAAACAAGTTCGTCAGGGTCTTACTTCCATCGGGGTTGACGCTAGTACGCAAAAAAGCATATTCAATATACTTGCAAGTATATTGCACCTCATGGAACTCCGCTTTGAGTCTGATCAAAATGATAAGGCACGAATAGTCAATGAAGAAGTATTTGATAAAGCGTGTGGGCTGCTCAAGCTAGATTCAGTACTGCTTCACCAGTGCTTCCTTGTGAAATCTCGTACATCCATCGTGACTCTTTTGGCGAACAAATCAGAAGCCGAATCGTTACGCAATGCCTTCTGTAAGGCTCTGTATGTAGGTCTCTTTGAGTACTTGGTCCAAGTTGTCAATAAGTCAATCGAACCACGGGGTGATGTATCGGATTGTCGTTACATTGGACTTCTTGATATATTTGGTTTTGAAATTTTTCAACAAAACAGTTTTGAACAATTATGCATTAACTATGCGAATGAATCCTTGCAAAATCATTACAATAAGTATGTCCTTTTTAACGATGAGGCGGAATGTAACGCTGAAGGCATTCACCTTCCCAAGATCGACATTTTAGACAACTCTGAATGCATAGATATGTTTGATCAGAAAAAGTTTGGCATTTTCTCTATGCTTGATGAAGAGTGCAACTTTAAAGGTGGTTCAGTGGAACGTTTTACGTCAGGTCTGTGGGAGCGCTGGGGGAGCAAGAATAAGTATTTTGTGCAACCCAAAAGTACTGTCCCTAATCAGTTTGGTATCAACCACTATTCCTCATTTGTCAATTATAACACCGATGAATGGCTTGAGAAGAATAGTGATCCAGTAAATGAAGAGGTCTTTGAATGTCTTTTCATATCTGGCGATCCTTTTATTCAGGAACTTCTTTCAAATGATGTACATTTGAATAAACGCAAGCAAACTGTTGCACTTCGGTTTCAAAGACAATTAAAAGAGCTGCGCACTGAGCTGGAGTCCACGGAGACTCAGTTCATCCGGTGCATCAAACCGAACATGGAGGCAAGCCCGACAAAATTAGATAATTTTCTTGTCGTAAGCCAACTGGAGTCTGCCGGTGTGCTTCAGACTATTGCGCTGAAGCGAACAGGATATCCCGTCCGCCGTTTAATTGAGCCGTTTTGTCGCTATTTTCATCTCATTGCTTTCCGTTCTACAGTAAGTTTGCTCAAGGCGCGGAACTATAAGGCTGCTGCCAATGACTTTCTCTCATTATACCAGAGGATGTATAACTGGGGGACTCCCAATTATGCGGTTGGAAACACCAAAGTGTTTCTTCGCGCAGAGGTTTGGTCGTCGCTTGACCGGTTGTTGCTGCGTCGAAAGAAATGGCTTTTTAGACGTTGCGTGCCGTTCTTTCGCCGATGGATTGCCTCGCATCGCAAGGAGAAACGAATCCGAGAGGAACGGCGCCTTGATGAAATACGTAAAGCAAGAGAAGAACTCGACAAAAAGTCTAAGGAGATCAAAAAGCATGGCATCACAAAAGAAGATCTGACGTGGATTGAGGGCCTTATGACAATATTTCCGAATCTCGCAATTGACACTATCATTGACGTTGTTGTGTTTTTCCCCAAACGTGAACAAACCATATCTGCTCTCGCTGAATTACAAGAACAACGAATCGATGAAGCTTTATCTTCCACTTTTATGCGTGTGATGCATGAGACCGAAATGCGCCCTTGTGTCATACACAATCTCTTATCAAAAAATATCACTACTGTTGAAAAACTCGCGGCTTGTGACCAAGAGACGCTGAAACAATATGGTATGCACGATGCCGAAGTTGCTTTAATAGCCCGCAAACTACTCAAGGAACGATCCCAGCGTGTGAGAATTGAGCGCCTGCAGAAGAGCATCGGCACCGTAAACCTCAATGACGTCCTTACGGAAGCCAAGCGCCAAGCTGCCGCTGCGAGCAGCATTGACTTTGACGCGAACGTTGCGCGATTGGTCGAAATTGGATTCCAGCAGCGGGACGCGGTCCTCGCGCTCACGCACTACAGCGGCGACGTGGAGCGGGCGGGGGAGATGCTGCTGCGCGGGGACGTGGCGAACCACTCGCGCGCGCCCCCGACAAGAGGCAAAGGCGGCCGCTGGACTTCGCTCGACGCGGAGGTGCAGAAGATCGTCAGACTCGGCGTCACAAAGGACAACGCCAAGCGCGCACTGCGGCACGCAAATGGGGACGTTGACGAGGCGGTGAAATTAATCTTTCAGTAGGTCCCGCTGCCAAAATTGCTTTGTACGAACGATGTAGGAAATTAAAAAAAAAAAAAAAAGTCGCTATGAGATCATGAACAAGTACCCCAAAGAAAAAAAAAAAAAAAAGAGTGTATGTGAAATATAAAAAAAAAAAAAAGGGGTGAGGTGGTATCTAATGTGAAGGAGATGGCTCAATAGCGCACAAATAAAAAAAGAATTAACACTTCGATGTTTTCTGCGATTTTGATAGAGAATAGAAAAAAGATACGTATATATGAAAATGTAAAACAAAAAGATTTTTTTTTTGTTTGATCTCATTACACGACAAGAGTTATGTTAATTCTTTGTTCTTCTTTCGTTGGTTACTTTGCTTACAAAGTATCTTTCAGCTGTGGCGAGTTGGTTCGTGAGGAATTTCGTTCGAAAAATGAAAAAAAAAAAAAAAGTGTTTTGGCGTTGTTTTTTAATTTCCCCAGAGAGCTTAAATGTTTTTTTTATTTATTATATACTATCTTTGCAAACGAAAAAAAAATAAATGAACGAATTTAAAGAGTTCTCTTCAAACTTGTTTTTTTTTTTTTTTGTCAGTCTATCCATCATTTGAGTCTGTAAATTCATTTCTTCTTTGTGGCATGGACAATAGCATTTTTGGCGTTCGTTGAGACCCCTCTTTCTTTTTTTTAGCGGAGGTGGGCGTTTACCCCATAGCGACTTTGTCGCTATGTAGAAGAATTTATTTTTTGAATAGAAAAAAAAGGACGAAAAGTGGTGAAAGGGAAATTATGTGAACAATGTCAAAAAGGGGTAAAAATCTCAGTCTACAGACATGTTCACATTTTTTTTCTTTTTTGTCAGTGCGGTCGAACTTTTTTTTTTTTTTTTTTGGGAAGTATTACCACTCAGTATTTCTTATGACTCTATTTTTTATACATACCTGGTATGTACGAATTTTGTATAGTTTACTTTCTCTGTATTGATATATTTTTTTTCTTTTTAATTTTGACCCTTTTCTGTACCGACACGTTCTGGTTTTTGTTTTTATTGGTTGTTCTTTTGTTCCTCTTTCTCTACATAGGGCCGAATGCGCGCAGCGTCAGTACTGGGGAGGGTTGGGCATAGTGTGACGTCCATTTCGACGAGTGCAACGACTCCCACAGGCTTTGCAACAATTGACGACACCGGTGCCGTGGCGCTGTGGGATACGCGGCTTCCACAGAAGAACTACTTTCGCATTGAAAGTGCGCTTCCTAGACGTGACTTAATTCCTACAGAACTCCTTTTTCTGCCTGATCAGCATTTGGCACTGGTACTGGCCGATGGCACTCTCAGTATGTACGACACCAGGCGAGGTGGAAGAACTATGGCCTATGAGCACACATGTGAATTGATGATGTTTTTCAGTGCGCCGCATCCACCTGGCGTAGACTCAACTATGGTAATTGACGAATTCGGCGCGATCATGCCGTTTAACTTAGCAGCATGTACACCGACGACGCACTTGAGCAGTCAATTCTTTGGCAGAGAGATTACTTTGCCAGAGACTTCCTTCGGTAGTCTGTCTAATATTTGCTGCGGTCTCGGGCCACTGGGCAGCCACCAGGTGTGCGCTATAGGAATGGATGGGTTTGGGGCTCTCTACACCGATCCCCATCTCCCCGGAGTGCCGTTCAGTGTGCTAAACGATTTTTCCGCTGCCCCTGGTGAGCAAATTCTAAACCCCCCACTACCCGCGACGTGTGGCTTTTACGCGGACTACGCCGCTGTTGGGCGGGCGAACGGGATGTACTCCGTTCTGACGCTGGACGAGGTGGACTCTGTGGTGGAGGTCTTTGCCGCCCCGGGCCACGCGTCCAACGGGCTGTGCGTTGCGTCGTGGACGGGCGAGGGCCGACTGGTGACCTGTTCGCTCTGCGGTGAGGTCTCCGCGTGGGACGTGCGGCCGCTGCTCGACGAGGAGCCGCCGGAGGAGGACGGGGCGGAGGGAGACCTCCCGCCGCTCCTCGCAGCGTCCAGCATTCGCGAAGTCACAGGCGGAACGGGCGTGGTGAACTGCGGTGCCGTTCTTGGCTCCAATATGCTCGTTGCGGGAGGCACAGATGGCTTCGTCACACTGTGCCCACTCGGGTAAATCAGTCGAACCTTAACGAGGAGGATGACCACAGCATTTACCACACAACGAAAAAGTGGGGGGGGGGCGTATAAGTAGTGTGGATGTGGAGCATGCATACCGAAAAACTAATAAGAATTACTGGAACTCAGGGCCAAGGAAAACTGAGATGGTGGGAGGGGGGGGTACAAAAAAGAGTTGTTTCTTGATTTTATTATTCCCATTTTTGTTTATTATTATTTATTATTTCTTCATTTTATTGGTTTTTCTCTTTTTTGTTGTTGTTGTTGTTTTTCTTTAGCCTCATGAGTCAAGACAATGTCCATAGTGATAATGGTTTAAAAAATGCAAGTGTGCCTTGGTATGACACCGGAAATGTTATTAGATGGTTTTACAACTTTAGTTTTATGTTTATTTCTAAACCAAAAATTTTGCACGATTACGAATGTGTTTATGTTTTAGGCTCTGGAAAGTATGTAGGTCACCAAGCGACTGATTGGGCAAATGCAGCTGTAGAGCGACTTCTTTACCTTTCTTACCGCAATTGTTTTCCTCCCTTGATGAATGGTATCAAAACCGATAGAAACTGGGGGTGTATGATCCGCTCAGGCCAAATGATGCTTGCGCACGCCTTTATGCGTTATTTTAATGGGGGAAACCCCCAGTTTGGGGAATCTGTGGAGATGTTGCGGAACAAGGTGCAAGGGCTTTTTTTTGATCTTCCATCGGCACCCTTTGGTATCCATGCCGTTACAAGTATGGGGGCTAGTCATGGCATCCCGTGCGGAAAATGGTTTGGCCCCACGCCGCTTGCGATATCGTTGAGCTGTTTGTATGAAGAATTCAAAACGCTCGGTGGCGACGGCCCAGTGGTGATTGCGCTGCCGGGGCGTTCGGTGAATGGGCGGCAAGTGAGAGCGCTTTTGGAAAACGCTCACCACATTCTACTGATCTTCCCCGTGATGATGGGCATCAGCGCAGTATCGGAAAACTATGCCGCGTTCCTTATAAAATGTTTTGAGATGAAAAGCTTTGTTGGCATTATTGGTGGCCGAAATGGAGCCGCATTTTACATTTGCGGCAATCAAGGCGACAGCGTCTTTTGTTTGGACCCTCATTACCTCCAACGAGCATTTGTTTCTCCTGAAAGTAGAGGCACTTTGTCAGGCAGGCGTCGTACGTTTCAGATAGAGGAGATGGACACATCTATGTTACTTGGTTTTTATATTGCTTCGACCGATGATTTTACTCTTTTTGAGGAGGAGATGGAAAAAGCAAACGCGGATCTCATGTTTCCCCTGATTACCGTCGTTCCCGACGACAACGGTTCTTCCTCTGTTTTAGAGACAGAAGTAATTGAATGTCTTTACCCAAGCGAGTGAGGAACGAATCTATCTTCATCTCCGTTTCTCTTTGATAGTATCACTGATTAATATACGTATATCTTTATGTCTGTACATGTTTCCATAAATATGTATGTTCTAGTTCGCCATATTTACTGCACACACGCACATACTGTTATATACTAAGGGCTTGATTTTATTTTATTTTCTCTCTATTTTTTCTATTATTATTATTATTATTATTATTTTCTTTCCTTGTTTCTTCCTCTCTCTCTCTCAAGTGTGTTGCTCTGCATAATGGGAAAGACTGTCCTCACCTGCCGTAAGGGTAATGG
>JASANW010001235.1:0-27383 GCA_030849725.1 Trypanosoma boissoni
ATGTTATATGATATGGGGTAAGGGGAGATCGGGCCGAGTCGCTACTTGGGTATTCTGTAAGTTTATTTTTTGATCGTTAATTGGCGGTTGATAAGACTGTGAGTACATTTATTCCTCGGTGGAAGTAGTAATTACAGTTTAGTTGCAGGTAGCCAACCATATCAAAAGACAGCTTCGTGCGCTTCTTTTTTCGTCGTCGCTTCTCATTACGACTCTCTCTTGTGGGCTATAAGTGTCGCCCCAGGTTCTCAAAGGAACACAATTGTTATGAAATCGGGGATTGATACAGTTTATATATATATATATATATATATTTATTTATTTATTTATATTTATTTATATATCTTTAGGCAGACTTCTCCCCTCCTGCATTGGGGGTGTCCTCCATGTTTTAGTTTGGTGATTCATACTATGGCATTGTATCTTAAGTTTTAAGGGAGTGGGACAGACATTTTCCTATCCCTTCCAAACATTTGACACACCAATAGCTCACGTAGATGAGGACTTGTTTGAAACCTGAGATGGTCAAGTAATATTAGCGGTGCTGTGTAAGGTATACAGATGGTTTTGTCCAACCCAAAAGGTGGCGGCGGAACAGGACATTATTCGTTCCTTTGATAGTCAAGAGTTTGCTTTCATTTGCCTTTATGCCCTACCCAGATGGGTGTATCAGAGTTAAAGAAGAAAGCAAGGAAAGAATGTATTAAAAGGCACAGTGACACTATAGATATACACAACATCGTCTTGTATCAATTATTTTTAATCCATGGGAATCTCAACAGTAAAAAGTAAGAAAAAATGCCCTGACGCCGTGGCCTCTTATCCCCAACCGCTCGATGTAATGGCTTTGGCTTTGGGCCCCCGAAGAGCTTCGCGAAACAATGGCGTGAAACATATGACGGCCCAAAGAACTAAAACACCGCAGATACTGAAAAATGGAGCAAGTGTGTCCCATTCATCATTTATAAAGGGGATTTTGGTGTTCATTCCAAATATAGAAATAAGTAGGTTCATGGGAAGGCAGATAGCAGCCACTTGGTTTAAAATAGTAATCTTAAAATCAAGCCCTGCAGAAGCTTGCGAGATGCGCATCGAAGCGCCAGTGAAAAAGTTAAGGTTCACCTGGTTGAGCAAGTCACGGGTATAATCCAGCCGTTCCGAGACCTGTCTCACCTTTCCAAGCACTTCCTTGTACGCATGCACAAGTTCTGACTCTTTTGCCACAAAAGACCGACGCATAAAGGGAAGAATGAAATCCTGTAGTAATTTCTCCTTGAGACAAAGTCCTGTACGGCAGTCGGCTATTCGCCGCCGCAGCAGCGCCACGCGTCGCAAGAGGTCCGCCTGGTCTTGCTGACCGGGGGAAATGAGAAACACCATTTCGTCAATGTTGTCCACTTCACTCAGAAGCGAAGTAAGTTCTGGCAAAAAAGCTTCACATGTAAAGCACACCAACGTGCAGAGAATATAAGCACCAGTTCTTGTAGAGAGGAGCGAAGCCGATGCGAGGGATGAACTAAAAGAAAAGGTAACAGAAGCAGGCACAGAATCCTTCGCCCGATGGCGTTCGATCTCGACACACCGCAATGTCTCGGCCAGTCCCACAAATGGCACTGCATGCATTGTCAGCAGACACTGCTCACTGCACACAAATAAGCAACGAACCGCCTCGCCTTGATCAGGAGAGACTTCAAAAGGACGATTTGGTGTGCTTAAAGGCGTCTGCAGGCCACCAGGTGAACAGGCGATGGCCCCCACGAGGTATTCGCCCTTCACTGGCTGCAGCTCCACCATGTCGTACATGGCGTCTGGTGACAGTAGGGCCTCCATCTGACTTTGTTGCATGTTCGGAAATAAAGAGTTAATGGCTTGCCGGTTCTGCTCCTCTGTGGCACTCTGCAGGTTAACCCATACACACTTTTTGCCAGGAAAAAAAAGCACTTTTTTGCCCTCATTCCTGTTTACTCGGATTTCCGGCAGGTTTTTCAGAGTCTCTTCAGGTGAAGCATATACAGTTTCTGTGGCTGGTGCATCGAGTAATTGGTTGAAAATAAAACAACTTTCAGTTGCCGATACCACGCCTGCAGCGGACGTGTTTGGAGTTTCTCCAATAATCGGAAATGACGGTATTTCCTCCTTGCTTCGCATGTAAGGAAGTACGTTTATGTTACTTCAGTTTCTCCCCCTCCTCACCCTTTCAGTGCAGCAGAATTAAAAAAGGCGTGTCCAAAAAAAAAAAACCGGGGTGGCGTTGTTGTGTATGCTTTCTTCTATTCAAGTAACTAATTGGATTCTGATTCTTTAACTCATAAAATAAGTGAGGTTCGAAAAAAAAAAAAAAGAACCTGTACGAAGTGTATATTCTTTTGAATAATAAAGATCGTATGTTTGTTTTATTTTGTAATTAAGTTGGCAAAATTAAGCATCAATATATGTGGAGTCGCAACTCGAGCTGTCGAAGCGGAATACCTTTTTTTTCTTTTCTACGCGTAAAGAAAAAAAAAAAAATCCTACCATAAGGGAAACATATTTGGTGAAAAAAGTCATCCTACACCTATTCCCCACGTTTTGGTTAGACCTTATTTTTTACAAACTCCTTCTCACTATATAAGAGAGCATACTACCGAAGCAACAACGGTGAATAATTATTGCTTCACACACACACACAAAAATAAAATAATTTTTTTTTTTTTTTAATCTCAAGCAATCAACTAAGTGGTCCTCCTAAAGAGTATATCACGAAGAGGCACATATAACGACAATGTCATCCATAAAGCAATGACTAACATTATAACCCCAAATGGAAGCAGAGTGTCGTACTCCGATGCAATCCACATTACTTTACAGTTCATAGAAAAAATACTGGCAAGTAAATTGGCTGGGATACATGCAGTTGCCATTTGCGTCAGAAGAATCGACAATCTGTCGAGGCGCGCTGATGATTGCGACATCCGCATAGAAATACCGGTAAAAAAATTTAAATTTGCATGAATCAGTGTGTCACGGGCACTCTCCAGCCGTTCAATGACCCCCCAAAGCTCCTCTAGTACCTCTTTATACGCATTGACCGTTAAGGGATTCTGCGATACAAAGGTGGTGCGCATAATAGGTTTCATCAGCTCCTGAAGTAGTTTCTCCTTCATGTACATGTGGTTGTTCAAGGTCGCTATGCGCCGGCGCAGTCCCGCCACACGACGAAAAAGATCGGCTTGATCGTGCTCCCCTGGTGCCACAATCATAACCATTTCATCGATACAATCAACCTCGCTAATCAGCGGGGTAAGGTTGGGTAAACGCATCTCACACGTAAAGCACACTAGTGCGCATAGAATAGTTGCCCCAGTCAACATGGGAAGCAGTGCGGTTGCTGAGGGCGCCAACTCACGAGATGGTGAGTGTGCAACGGGCACGCACCGGAAACCCAGTCCTGTCAGTGCGTGATGCAATGTCTCGGCCAGTCCCACAAATGGCACTGCATGCATTGTCAGCAGACACTGCTCACTGCACACAAATAAGCAACGAACCGCCTCGCCTTGATCAGGAGAGACTTCAAAAGGACGATTTGGTGTGCTTAAAGGCGTCTGCAGGCCACCAGGTGAACAGGCGATGGCCCCCACGAGGTATTCGCCCTTCACTGGCTGCAGCTCCACCATGTCGTACATGGCGTCTGGTGACAGTAGGGCCTCCATCTGACTTTGTTGCATGTTCGGAAATAAAGAGTTAATGGCTTGCCGGTTCTGCTCCTCTGTGGCACTCTGCAGGTTAACCCATACACACTTTTTGCCAGGAAAAAAAAGCACTTTTTTGCCCTCATTCCTGTTTACTCGGATTTCCGGCAGGTTTTTCAGAGTCTCTTCAGGTGAAGCATATACAGTTTCTGTGGCTGGTGCATCGAGTAATTGGTTGAAAATAAAACAACTTTCAGTTGCCGATACCACCCCCGCAACAGTCACACGATCAGTGATCATTGAAGACTGCAAGGCAATTTGTCTTTTTTACTTCAATTTTCCTCTTAGTTGCACCCATACGATGCTTCTATTTCCAAAAACGCGTTGTTGAAAGATCGCGATCTTGTGGAAGTGGTTGTCGCTGAAGAGTTGGCGTCTTCGTCTTGCGTTTTTTACTTTGTTTTTCGTTATCGTTATGGATGTTGTCGTGCGCGAGCGTAGCTGTTAGGTTTGAGTGATCACGTGGCCTTTGCCTTCAAGTAAAGTGCTCCTCCCCTCCCTTCAAAATATCAAAGAAAAAGAAAACACTAAGTTTACAAGAATTGATTCTACTCATGATTACATATGGGTTCATAAAAAAAAAAAAAGTGAGATGGATATAAAGACAGATATTCTAAGTGAATACACACTGAATAGATTGTTATTTGTTTTGGGTAATGTATGAATAGCAGATCACAAGTTGAGAAAAAAAAAAAAGGTGTGAAAATTGCAATTTCGCGAAACGCTTGACGTCGTCTTCGCGTCTCCCCTTCTTGTTCTTCTGTTGAACCCCTCGTTAGAAGCCATGTATTATTTGCACAGTCAGTAAATCACTATCTAGAACCGTAGTTATTGTTCCAATCGTCAAGTGCACGAAGTTGTTGCAGGCAGCAACTTGGCTTACGGGCTTGCACGCATCCTTCCACATCATGTAACGTCAGTGGGCGGAGGGCGTCCTGGTGTACCTCTGCCGCCAAGTCCTCTCCTTTGCGTAATTTATCCTCAAACAATGCGCGCACTGGCAACATTGCCAGCTCCTCGCACAGCTGCCGCAGATCGTGTCCGCTGTAATTCTCTGTCATCTCCGCAATGCGGTCCCACTCGGCCGGGGTAAAACTGTTTGGTGTCTCATCGGTGTTGAGGAGTGAGTGGAGAATTTGTGCGCGGGCAGGCTTGTCGGGGAGCGGGACAAAGACGCGCTTTGAAAACCGTCGAATAATCGCCTCATCAAGGTCAAACGGGCGGTTTGTGGCCCCCATCACAAGCACACGAGCTTCGTGAGTGTCATTTCCCGCCCCATCCATCTGCACGAGAAACTCCGTTTTGATTCGGCGCGAACCTTCACCCTCATTCTGACTCCCGCGCACCTGCAACAGCGCATCGATCTCGTCGACAAAAATTGTACTCGGCGCAAGTGCCCGCGCCACGGCGAAAAGCGCTCGAACCATTTTTTCGCTTTCCCCGACCCATTTGCTTGTTATAGCCGCAGCGGATACGCTAAAAAAGGTTGTGTCACACTCGCGCGCGACGGCCTTAGCGAGTAGTGTTTTCCCGTTCCCTGGTGGGCCGAAGAGAAGTAGGCCTGAGCAGGGTCGGCGAAGTCCTGTGAAAAGCTGTGGGCACTTGGCTGGGAGAATGATGGCTTCCTGCAGAATGCGTTTGCACACCTCAAGACCAGCAATGCCACCAAAGGAAACAGGACAGGCGCGGTCGACAACTTGCTGGAGAATGGACACGCATGTCTCCTCAGGAACCCCTTTGCAGTACTCACTCTGCCGGACACGCTTTAATAACGAACTGTGGCTGTCCTCCGAGCTCTGTGCAGTTCGTCGAGAAGGCCCACCGGAGTTCGTACTAGTGGTTATTTTTGAACCTGCACGGACATTCGCCGTTGGTATTCCATGACGTGACGAAAACGCATGCGACGGTTGTCCAATTGGCGCAGTCATGCGTCCTGTTCCTTGTTTTTTTGTTGTTGCTGCTATTGTTGTTGTGGTCCGTGTTGCTGGGGCGCTGCCACCACTACTACGAATAGTAGTATTTTCTGTTGTTGATTTGTTTGGATGTACTGTGCTGAGTCTGTGCGTTGCCGTCGGCTGATAACGACTTGGGCGGTCCCGTCCCTTCAACGACGATACTTTTTGAGGCACTGCAAATGTTGAAGCAGAGGGCGTTGTTTCTGTTGTCGTCTTTGGTTTTGTTGTTGTTGTTGTAAGCTTTGTTGTGGATGTGGATGCTGGTGTGGTGGATAAGCGAAGTTCACTGCGTCTTCGCGTCCCTTCACTTTTTTTTCTCATTGACTTTATCCCAATGCTACTGCTCGTACTGCTGTTGCTACCGCTGCTGCCCCAACTAGGAGTGTCTGTTTTATCACGTCCATTGGCCTTATTCCCAGTGACTCCACTTTGATGTGCTGGGGACAAAACCCCATTCTTTGGGCGACGCAATGACGAATGCGGCTGCGACGGGCCATTGCTCTTCGAAAAGTCAAACGTCATTTCTAATCCATTCCTCTTTGATTTTGTAACCATAGCCGCAGAGGTGCTAAGGTTAGAATGCATACGATTCGCGGCATCTCCGTTAGACGAGGATAACGCTGCAGGCTTCGATGGTAAAGCGGAACCCAAACTATCCCTACCACTCCCACCAACAGGTGCAGGGTCAGCAAAGAATGTATCCCAGTCGGGCTTTGGCTTTCTCCGAAATGCCTCGCGCATCGGATTCATTTCCACACCCTTTGCAGCGTTTGGATTTGTCCCTGAAGAATGCACAGGATCCACATGACTTTGCCGCACACGTTGCTTTGGTGGCGTCTCACTATCCAACAAGAGAGGTCGATGCGCAATTCCCACACTACCCCCTTCCTTTTCACCTTTCTTATTCTTCTCTCTCTCCGCCTTTGCGGCGTGTCGCGCGGGGAGAATGACGGCATTGTCGGATTCGTCGACAAGCAGTCCTTCCGCGTCGACTGTGACACGAGACCGCTTTAGAAAAGTTCCCGGGACTGCGTACGACCGCCTCCCCGCCACATCATCGCTATTACCGCCAAAGATGTTAAGACTTTGTATCTCCGCCAAGGAGACCTCACGTTGCGGGACGCGCCCGTGGCGGCTCCAATCCTCTAACATGTCAAGCAACAGCAACCGACTGTCCCCCGCACTGTTCCCGTTCCCGTTTCTCTTGCTATGCATGCGACAGTAGTCCTCCACCTTGCGTCGCCCAGCGCCCTTCACGACGACGAGGTAATTGGCTTCGTGGTCCTTTGTTGTAATGGTACCGCCAATGACGGCAACAAGATCGCGGGCGCGCTTCGCCTCGTTGCCGCGACCAGTGACGGCAAAGACTGGCATCGACATCCCGCTGTCTTCTATGTAAAATCTTTGCGTGTCTGTGTATGCAGGTGTATATATATATATATATAATTTTATGTTATGTATATGCGTGTATGTGTGCGTACTTCTTCTGAGTAAGCCACACTAATCTAAAGTGTACAACTTCCGTTCCCCCTCCCCCTCCCCCTCACTCTCTGGTGTGTTCTTATGTATTGTTCTACTGACAACAACAACTAAAAAAGAAATGTATATATATATATATATATATATATATATAATCAGAGGAAAAAAAGTTACCAAATTATAAAACTAATAGCCGCACTGTAGACAATCATAGAGTTCATCTACAATTGTCTGCTGGAGCTCAAATGTGCAATAAAATAACAGCTCCTTACAGTGGGAGACGAAATGTTTTCTCCTTCACATTTTTTTTTTCTTTTATCTTCTCCTTACTCAACAACAACAAGAATAAAAAAAAAAAAAAACTTACATTAAAGCCGCAAATCTCGTTAGTAGTGTCTTTTCTTTGCAGAATAGTTCACTCAGCCCATCAATCGCTCCACAACCTCTCTCTGCGCCGCAGTCAAGATGGTTGGCAACTCAACCTCGTACAGTACGTACAGATCTCCACGTTCGGAAGGCACATGGTGCTTTGGCATGCCCTCGCCCACAATCTTTCGCCGCATTCCGTGCTGCGTAATACCCGTCTCAATGAGCTCCACATCGTGTCCATCGAGGTGCTTCATTATCTTGTCAAACCCCAGAAGCGCCTCCTTGAGTGAAAGTCGTACTGTTGTTTTGAGATCATTGCCCTCCCGTGTAAATCGTTCGTGTGGAACTGTTTTGACAGTCACCAAGACATCTCCCGGGACTTGATTCGGCCGCTGATTGGCCTCAAGCTCCAATGTGATAGTGTGACCATCAGATATGCCCTGTTCAATGTCGATGCTAATCGCCGAGCTGCCCTGCACTATTTGCTTTCCCTGACACACCGGACACTTTGCGGCAATAACTCGCCCCATTCCACCGCAGCGCTGGCATGGTTGCTCCACTTGTTGCACAAATCCCGGCGCGAGCTGCACCCGGCGCACCACGCGGCCGTGGCCTTTGCAATGGGTGCATTGAACAAGATCCGCCTTTGTCCTCGCGCCGGACCCGCGACATTGGCGGCAGATCTTTGTCTTGGCAAGCCTCACTGTGTGTGCGGCACCGCTGTAGACGTCCTCGAGAGGGACAACGAGCAGAAGATCTTCGTTTCTCCCGCGGTCACCGTGTGAGTGCCCGCCACCGCCACCGCCAAAAAAAGCAAGAAATGGATCCATCATATGCTGTTGTTGGCTCTGCGGCTGCTCAAACTTCTTCACTCCCTCAAATCCGAGGATATCGTAAACCTTTCGCTTCTTCCGGTCACCAAGGACTTCATAGGCACGTTGAATGCGCTGGTATGTCTCACGATGTGCCTCGCCCGCTCGATCGGGGTGATGCTTCTTCGATAGAGTTCTCCACGCAGACTTGACATCGCGCTCCGTGGCATCGTCGCGTTCTTTGCTAAGACCCAAAACCTCATAGAAATCCTCCTCTTCCTTTGCAAAGGCGTGCAGAGCCATCACACTGGCGAGAACCACCACAGCAAATGCACGAACTATCCTCAGTGAGCGCATTGATTTTGTCATTGTTTTAAATAATAATAATAGTAAAGCCACACTCTTTGCACTTCCGCCCTTTACCTGTAAAAATAAATAAATAAAAAAAAAAATAGGAGAGCAAATGAGAGCTCTCGGCGATCCTTAATTTTTACGCTTTCTTTATTTGTGTACTTTTTTTTTTTCCCCGCAACACCCTCAACTGAGAAGAATCAACAACAGTTAAAAAACTGATAAAAAATTCAGTTTTTTTGTTTCTCTTTTTTCTTCTCGGAACGGCGCTGTGAATGGGCCTTCTATATATGCTACCTACCAAAATATGAAAAAAAGGGAGAAAATATGTTTAGAGCTAAAATTCCATGAATCTCTCGCTATATATATATATATATACATATATTTAATTACAGAACATCCACGTATCGACTCGGCCTGAACTACCCCCACCTATTCCTTAAAAGATAAATAAAGGGACAAAAAGAAAAACCAAGTTTACCTCTGACTTAGTTCAAGGTGCACCCGCACCAAAAAAAAATAAAAATAAACAGAGCTATGACAGGTGCTAACACAAAACATAATTTCTCGAAAGAGGTGAAGAATGTATCCATAACAAATTACAAAGTGGCAGCTTTGAGGGGTCTTCTTGTCCTGTAGAACTCTCACGCGAGGGAGGGAGATTAAGGGAGCAGATGCAAAGAATATATATATATATATACAAATGGATGGATAAATAGATAGATACATAAATACATAAACTTAGACATATACAAAATATCCAGTTTGTCGCCGGATGGTACAGAACGTGATTTCAGTCTTGTTGTTCTTTTGTTTCCAATTATTCTTCTCAAGTATTCACTTTACAGTTCATTCCCATCCAATGCGCATAAGTTCAAATAACACCCGACAAAAAAAAAAATTGATGTCTCCTGTTGTAGTAATACATACAAGCAATTTGCAATCGGCCTAAAAAGGAATAATAGCAATGAAAGAAAAAAAAACATAGTCGCCGCAGATTACGTGGCAATGGTTAAAGAAGAAAGGGATATGTAAAAAAAAAAAAAATGACTACAGATACACGTAGCAAATAATAATAACGATAATAAAATAATCTTGTTTGCGAAAACTTATAACGTCACGTCTTCCATCAATGGAACCCAAACGGTTCCACACACTGGCGCAATCTTCACAGCCGAAATGAATCGACTGAGTAATTCCTCTCCGTTACTTGACGATGTAGGCACCACGTTTGTTGCATCACTTTCATCTGCAGCAGGAATAAGAGTGGATCCCCTTTTTGCGCAAATCCTTTCCTCCACGTCATATGTTTGGCACCCGCCCGCAACAACGGCTGTAAATCTCACAGGGTCCTCCGTCAGAGGCACAATCGCCATGACCGAGAGCACTCGATGTGTCAGCGGAAGAGCCAAGGGAACGCAAATACGGCGCCAGCACTTTACGTTTGGGTAAAATGACCAAAGCATTTCATCCCGCGCACACGCGGCCTCGTCTTTTGCCCCAACGCGCATCGCACCGCCAAAAACAATAAATTGTCCGCGCGTGTCTCCCGGGACGGCGGCAATGGCATGCGCAAACCGCGCGGCCGGCCATTCCCCTTCGCCGCGCAATATTTCTGTCCACTCCAGTCGTGCTGCGTGGAGGGCGAAAAGTCTGTCGCTCGGCCGAAGCGTTTGGGCAGAGTCTGTCCCGCGCAGTCCGCCAAAAAGATACATCTGCCCGCCGGCCACTACGGCTGCGTGGCACGCAAGCGGCGGGGGCGGCGAGTACGAAGAGGAAGAACAAGAATGCAAAGAAGAGGAAGAAAAGGCAGAGGCGGGGGATGAGGTATCGCTTCGGCCGACATGGTGCGGGAGCGGCTCCACTGTGGTCCACTGCCGTGTGGCCACGTCCAGACACGTAAGCGCCCCCGAGAGCTGAGGCAATACGTCGTCCCTTGACTCTGTCTCTGCCTTATCCTCTTCTTCTTTATATTCTTCTTTTTCTTCTTCTTCTTCTTCTTCTTCGTTTCTACCGCCGTCGACTGTTGCAGTGACACAGAATCCACCATAGCACCACACACGCGCATTCATCACAACAGCGCTGTGAAAGGCGCGGCGGGGAAAGTGTGTGCGCTCAAGGCCATTGGTTTGCAGCACATCCCACGTGCCGCTCGTGACATCACAACACTGTACAGCACCAACGGCATTTGCGTCAAACATGTCCGTGTAGCTGCGGGCGCGGGACTTTTTGCGTATAAATGGACTTTCCGAAATCGTATGCATGCGTGTGCGAAAGCCGCCCTCAGCCATGATACGTAACGGATCGTAAGCCCAGGTAGCCGCCCCTAAGCGCCCTGCAAGCCATGACTTGCATTTCGCATGTTTTACCCTGTAGTCCCAGCGAAAGCAGGTGCATGGCACAGCAAATGATACCGCGCCAGATGGCAGTGCGTGGCAAAGAGCCTTTGCGTCCCAAACAGCAATGCCTTCTGGCGCGACCCAATAGAGCTGCGAGCCCCAACTGCACAAAGCCCCGCCCACACGACAGAACGCAGAGTCCTCGCCACAGCCATCCGCTGAGCACTGCATTGCAATAGGGCTGCGGGGTTTGGACGGGACAAAAAGAGGCACAGGGCGGGCGACCATAGCGCACAGCTGCGCGGTGACACAAAGTGATGAATCGCCAAGTGTGAGACCGTGCGATATCGGTACATTGGGCACGCGAACAAGGTCACGCAAGTCCACACGCGTCGCGCTCAGAACCCGCACAACATCTTTGCGTGCAATACTGGCCTCGGCCCGGCCTTCCACATCCTTGCGGCACTCGACAAGCATTACATAAAGTGCAAGCCACGCATCACTGTCACCGGTTCTTGTGTGGTGGCGCTTAAGCACAAAGCCATGCGCTGCGCACATTGGACCATTTGCTGCAAGACGAGTACTACTGTACAACACATCACTCGTGTGGGCCGCTGGAAACATCACAAGACCAAACGACGGCGGTGGATGCGACGAAGGTGCGGCAAAGATCATCGACACATTGCGCAGTTCCACGCAAATAGGGATTTCCATCTCCTGCGGAGGCCGCAAGAGGTTTTGAGACTGTGCAGCGAAAGTTTCACCCATGCGAAGTGTCAGGCGAATCTTTGTGACGCCACGGCAGCCGCGCAGTTGCCGCCACGGCGTTGCCGCCACAATCGCATTGTCAGAGCCGCCGCACTGCGCAAAGGCCTCACGAAGCAGTGTGTCGAGGCGAATGGAACCAATGGAATGCGCGAGACCGCGGGCAACCACTTGCCACAATGTCAGACGCAGCGGAAGGCGTGGGTTTGCCCACACATTTGGCTCCACGTGCCACGCGGGATTTATGCGCAATGCATGCGGTGCCGTGCCAGACGCAGTACCGTATGCAACGGGAAAGTAAACAGCACCGCTACGCAGCGGGCGGCGAGCACGAGTGCGCTTAGCGTTATTCTTGTTATTCGTGCTGCTGTTTGCTTTGGTGTGGCCCCGCGGCACTGCGGCGAGATGGGCCATCACGGGAACGCAGTTCTGAAGAGGGGGCGGGGAGTCGCACACAACAGAAACTCCGCGCGCATCCAATGATGTCACAATCCAATATGGAAATGATCGGTAACGATCTAATTGTGTGGCATTCCCCTTCATACTTTGTCCTTCTTCTTCTTTCGCTTCTTCTTTTTCCACGTCTACTCTATGCTCGTTATCATTCACAGTGCTGCTGTTTAGCAAAGCAGCTGGCCAAGCAGTCATCCCTCTGGTTGTCTGAGTTCTCTCAGAGCAAAGAGCTTCACTCAACGAAATGTCTTCATACGCAATACGCCAGCACATGACAAAGTTTCCTATAGATTCTGATCCAAGTGAAAGACTCGCGCTTCCGCTGGTGCTTAAACAACGGGTATTAACAATAAATGGCTCCGATTGCAGCGCAATTAAAGGCGCAGTGGGCTCTAAAGGAATGGTGTCCGCTTGTTCGAATCGACTCACTGCGATGTGTGCTCGTACAGCATACCGCACGGATCCGCTGCGTAACTCTTCCACGTCTACTTGCTGTGCAAAGTCCTTTCCCAACAGAGTCTCCTCGGTCCATGTCGCATGCACCTCCGCATTGGAAGACTCCATCGACGTGCATGTCGCCACAGCCAATTGCATAGCACTTTCAGACCACTCCCAAACTCCGTCTTCGACGCTTCGACCAATGTGCATGCCACACTCCACGGTGAGATCCGAAGCCCCGATGGATGACAATTCCGCGGGGAGTGACAGAGAGGCGGAGACAGGTTTCCAGTGAAACGTAACGACAGGATGTCCCTCACCTTTCTGGTGTGGAATGTCTTCTAATGGAATGTGATGAGAGGAGACGAGAAGGACCTCGTGCACATCTCTCTCCTCACCAAAGCGCAGCCAACGCTCTCGCTCTGTGTATGAGGCATTCTCGTCATGATTGGATAAAAGTGTTTCGGTGTCGGTGTCAGACCATTTGTACGTTCCCACATGCACAGCGACATCGTGTGTCACCTGATCGTGCAGTTCAATGCACTGCACCTGTGCGCCGAGTGGCCCAATCACTGGAAGTCGAATAAACGCAAAAGACCACACTGCCGCCGATGACTTTACCGGCTCCACGGAATCGCGTAACTGGAACTCATTGTCCCCCTCCTTCTGCAAGCACAAACCCGAGCGGAAGAGATGAAGTGGCAGTCGGCAGAAGCGGCCATTCGGAAATCGCATGCGAAAGCATAGAAATGGACGGAGAAGAGAGGTATGTCCTAGTGAGCGAACCCGCACGCACGCAAGGCAGCTTCCAATGACAACACGATAAGACCATGCGTATCGCACCAGTGCGTAGGCACGCCGTGGTGTGTCCTCCTCGTCCTGAGTTCTTTTTTCAACGTCAGGAAGAATATTAGAAGGAATAGGAACCCAGCGTGTCACAAGCTCCGTTGCTGTTATGTTATCGTCACACATGGTGTCCTCCACTGAGAACATGGCCTCTCCAATGCATATCTCCTTCGCTTCGTCCTTGCTTCGGGTAAGATGCAATGAGAGATGCAGCTGTACCGGCCCTTTCGGACCGGTTGGGTCACGTGCAAACAGCAAAGCGGACTTTGGTTCAATGGAGACAGGCATGTTGTTCCCATCCCCATCCTCAATCTTATCATTCTCCTGGTCCTTCTTATTGTCCGTGTTTGGGTTTGAATGTAACTTTTTCCGCCCCACCTCAATCAGTAACGGGGGAAATGGCGCAGAATCTATCACCCACTTACCGTCTTGAAGTCGAATAAAAAGTTGCTCGACTGGTAGTTTGCTCTTCATTGAGTGGTGCTTGTTACGTTGAGGGTGGACGACTACAGTGCGCACGACGCCAATCAGTTCTCTCACTTCCACACAAAGCTCCCGACTAAAGAATACCATTCGCGGATCATACAATTCACTCGAGCAGGTCAGTACTTGCGACATAGCATGAAGACGACCAACAGGAATCGTACCGTCAATAGACCGCATCTCTACATTGTGTCGCAAAGTGTTTGTCTCGCCAGAAGTCGTGCCATGACACCACGTGAATGATCCAATGCCTTCCAGCGCACCTGCCAATGCATGCAACCGCACCGTACACGGATTGCTCACACATAGCACAGCCATCCATTCCAAGGTATCCTGCTCGCTATCCTCCTTGGGTTTGTCGGTGTGCTTCGCTTCCTTGTCCACTAAAGAGAGCCGAGTGCGTTGGCTCGTGCGAAGCCCCGGCGACTCACTGCGCACATTCAAATCCCACGACGAATCACCGCGCCGTCCATTCATTTCAATTGCAGTGACGCTGAGACGCAAAATCACCAATTGCGGCACATCCACCGCAACAGACCCGTCCGCCTGTGTGGAGATTGTTGCCTTTGCACTGCGGAGAGAAGACTCCGCGATCGCAAGGGTCAGCGCCGCACACGGCTCGGCTTCCACGGCAGCGTCAGAAGGAATCGCAAAGAGCGGAACGGCTGTGAGTCCACGCGTCTCCGATTGCGCGTCCACACAAATTGTGCCGCGCGCCACAGCAGATCCCGTCGCTGAGGCATTTGTGTCGCCACAGAGGTGGAGCTCCACGTGTATATGAAGCGCAGAAGGCAAAAGGCACCGCTGCATCCACGCGCAGCGTTGTGATCCCGCGTGTAATGTGACAGGGCTGGTACGATCCCCACGCCGGCCATCACACGCGTCACTGAATAGTGCAATGTATAACGATATCTCTGTGTCTGTCTCCGCGAGTGGCGCGAAAGCAGTGAGCTCCACCACTTGTACCTCAACGTACACCGGCGCAGACGGCGGGAAATCCGTTTCCTTCTCGTCAGGCACCACACAGGCCCCCGCAGCATCTGCATTTTCCAATTTGGCATTGACATCCTTGTTGAATGGGGTTCCTTGGATTGTAAGTGGCGCGATGCGTTCCCATCGGTCCGCCAGTGATCCGCGCATCCACAACCATCGCAGTCGCACTTCACCCATCAGCACATGCATCCCACTCGCTTCATACACAGAGACCCAACAAGACCCGCCACTATGGATGCATGCGGCGCTGTTGTCCACGCAATCAATCCACACACCCGCAGTTCCACTTACTTCATCCGCACCGTCGCTGTTTATGCTTTCTGAATGAATCAACACCTGCAGTCGCACTTTTAGTTTATCCCGAGGCTCATCGGGGCAAAATGCCATTCGACACGCAAAGTGTGGAGCGAATCCCTTTATTGTGCTTGTCTGCCATGACTCGCATCCGACGCCAACAATCAATGAAGTGGCCGGTACTCCATCGCACACGCTGTACCGCGCCCACTCCTCACGATACTGCGCCTCCACGACTTCGACAAACAACACCGCACCTGTTGCACCGGATCCCGTTCCATTCGTCGGATCCGGCGCCACGGCGTCGGCAAAGTTGTGTGCGTAGTGAAACTCGACAAACCCCGTTGCGCCGGAGGAAGCCGCTGGAGCGTCTGGCGAGTGAAGCGCCCACATCTCAGTTCCTTTTGCTTCTCCAAAGCAGCGGGGTAGATCCAACGCAAGCGACCCAACCACCTCGCCGTCGTGGGCGAGTAAAAGCTCGAGTAATGGCAATGGCGGTTGCCACGAGGGAAACGATGCAAGCAGCGCAACGGGCCAACGGAGATAAAGCGCATTCGACTCCAACGCAATCGACGCGTGCCGTATTGCCACGCCAGCCTTTCGTTCCACCACAGCAACGGCCCAGCGATCCCTTTCCTTTTGATCCGCTTCACTTTCCCCTGTGGGGTATGTATTCGCCAAACTCTGTTCCTGAAGCGTGAGAACGCGACCAAGGCGCAGTTCAAGTGCGGCGGTCGTGGGTGGCGCCGGCCACGCCCACCGGGACTCGCGCCGCACTGTTACTCGTACCGCATGCAATTGCGCAGTGAGCAGTCCACACTTGACGTCACGTGTGTCACTGGTCACACACACAGCAGCCGCACGTGGTTCGTCGTATACCAGCAGTTCGCGTGCCTCATCATGCGAGAGGTACAGGTCGCCGTGGCCCAATACCTTACGTGCGCCACCTCCATTTGCGTACTCGCATACCCGCACCTCTATGTGGTTCACCAGTGGAAGACAGACTGTTGCGTGTGCACAGGTGAGGCGACCGGGGCCAGTGGGAAACAAAGCCAATTCGTGTACAAAGGCACCCGCTACGATACACAGAAAAGGACGATGTAGGGGTTCGTGCAGAAGCCATAACCATGACAATTCCAGAGACTCCAGTTGAAGCCAATCTGTTCCAAGTGGACGTGTGCGCTCCGTCAAAGCCCACTGACCCAAATTGCCACGAAGACTCAGAGCCACCGCTGCCGTGGGAGAACATGACACGAAAGAAAATGTCCAGCGAAAGAGAAGCGCACCGCGGTACGATCTCGCGTGCTCCTCGAACGGTGCGACAAGCACTGGTAACCACGCCTCGCCCGCCCGGGTTGTCCAAAAACGCGAAGAAGCCAGACGTGGGATGTCCACCTCGCATGTACGACTGTTTTTGTCATCACAGAGTGCCTGCACGATAAGGTGTGTGGTCTCATCTGACACAACCAATCTACCAGACCTGGGCCAATGTATGTCAGTTGTTTTCCTTGCAAGAAGTGACAAACCAATAGACCCTGCACAACGTTCATTGGTCTGTAACGTGGGGAGAAGTCTCGCATTGATTTCACCAGTAGCACAGCCAGTTGACGCAAGAATAGACAAATCAAGGCGATTCCATTGATGGGCCTCGGCAAGATCTGGTGAAACCAAATACTTTGGCAAGTTGAGTGGTGAACGCACGAGGAGAGGCCACTGCAATAAATCTCGATCCGCCACAGACCCCGCGTCCTCCTCATTCATTTCATTCGATGACACGAATACACACTCGTAGCTACAATGAATCCAACCCACTACATCTGAGCCATCCCATTCATCATCCTTCAAATACCGGAGTTCTTCTTCATTATCCGTGCTGTGATCCCTATGCAGTGGTAACCACACATGACCGACAGTGTGTTGCAGTGTGACAGGCTCAATGACGGCGCGACCGTACACAATCTCTGGCGCGACCGGGCTGCACACAGTCAGAAGCAGCAGTGGATGAGCCCCGTCAAGTTTTGCGTGAACAAAAGCATCGAATCGAGCCACTGGTGCTCGGAACGCTTCATTTGTAAAACTGTCAGCCTCTTTACTTATGTTGAGCAACAGCTGGTCACAGCCGCCAGTGATGGTCAATGCGATAAAGGGCAGCAACGAGTCTCGCTCTACATGTGGGTTTAATTTTTGCAAAACTGCAACAGAGCATCTCAATGCAATAGAGCATATCCCACCAATGTCTTTCTTGGTGTGCATCCTTACATCCTCTTGTTCAAGACACCTAGGTGGGAATTGTACATCCCATTCAGCATCATAGGTTCCTGGTACACGACGGAAATAAACGCGCGCATGAATGTATGGCCACTCCGTTTTCCCACGAAGCAAAACTGATTCATGCGTAACGTTAGGTTTACTAGACGCGGCAAGAAGCGTTGATAAAGGCAACAACTCTGATGTAATCTCTGTCAAGGTCCAAATACCATCACTGTCCTTTACTTCCAATCGTAATGCAACCACAGTGCAAGAGACGATGTTGTCACCAATGACAACAAGAATATCTGACCACCCGTGCGTTCCCATGCGAAATGGTGAACCGACGCATTGCTTTTGCTGCTCTGCATCGTAAAGTGCCAATCGCCATTCCCTCACACTGTCTTCTCGTGATACAGATATCGCCTTTACAGATTCTCTTTCTATTCCCAACTCCTTCTTCTCCCCTTCCTCCTTCTCTTCTTTTGCTGCTGAAAGCGAAGGAGAGGACGACCACGGAGAGAGATCGACGTATAGCAACCAACGGGCCGGTGGCTCAACGCTTGGAAGAATTTCCAGCGGAGACACAATCGGCTGCTCCTCCGTATCAATCTCATCCTCTTTTTGCTCGTTTTTCTCTATCACCGCAAACTTCTCCTCCATGGCATGAAGCGGACGGAGTGTCGGTTCATTTTCTGCATGCCACACAATGTCTTCAGTAAGATATGCACCTCCAGTACTGTGTGTGCTCTTTGATAGAGGCGTCGTTGTCGTTTCTACTGTTGTTGTTGTTGTTTCGGTTTCCTTCGCGTCGCACACTTCCACCGCATGCAGCGAAACGGGTGAGCACGCCTCATTCCCCGATCGCATTTCTTCAAGTGGCAATTTCACCGGTAGCTCAGACACTTGCCCGGGAGCGAGGGCTTCTTCTTGCGGCCTCTCTATCGGTCCAGACTCGGGTTCGGAAATGTGTATTGGTACCGCTGGCACCAGAGAAGGTTGTGACTTTGGCGATTTTTCTACGGACTCCCCGTTTTTGAGCAGAGGAGACGCTAATGCTGATGATGACGATAATGAAGATAATGGCGATGATGATGATGATGATGACAATGCTGAGGATGCTCTGCGGTCGTGTTTGTCTTCGTTGCTTAAGTGATGGCCGGAGTCGCCAGAGTGTGGCGTGAGCATAGACTGAACCTTTTCTGTTTCATCTTTTGGCACAGGAGTTAAATTTGACACAGAGGGCACTTTGGTTTGGCAAACATCAGATTCCTCGTGTAAGAGGCGGGGTCTGACACATATCAGAGCCTCCGCTGTTCTATGAAGCGACTCGTTCTCCTCAGCTTCTACAATATGAAGCGGAACTCTCTGTGTGCCGTAGTGTGCGGCATGGACTTCACCCTTCGCTATGAGTTCCCATGATTCGACCCGTCCTGTATCCTTTTCAGGAGACGTACTGTGACTGCCAGAGTGATTAGAGGCAAAGAACTGCAACGAAGAGAAGGCAGAGCTGACAGGTGGCATACGCACTGAAGCGTCATCCGACGCATTGTCATTGCATCGCCAAAGATGAAGTACAAGCGTAATATTTTCCATCCCACTTGATGTGGGCACATCTACCGCTTGGTTTAACATTAAAGTGAATACCAAGCCGTGTAAAGTTGAATTTGGCACGCAAAGAACCTTTTCATCTGCGTCATCAGCATTCCGAATATTTATCGTTTCACTGTGCTGCGGTGGCCGCACAAAAGCATGAGAAGTCGACAGTTTGGAAACACTCAATGAGACATAATACCTTACATCTGGAAAGCGTGTAGCTTGCGGCTGAAAGGTGACCTGCTGCACCTCCACTAGTGAAAAAAGCATATTTTTTTTTTTTTTTTGCTTTTAAATACTGGGAATGTAAACTTCTAGATTGACGGAACACACACTATGCTCCCTAGATATTCTTTCTGTACCTTCGCTTTGGTTTGTCCCCGTCCTCTCTTTACTCCTGTTTTCGTAGAAACTCTGCAGAAGCCAAACACTCAGGGGTTTTGGTTTTGCTATTTTTTTTTTTTGTTTGTTTGAACGGGAACGGGGAAAAGGGGAAGGAAGGGAGGGCACTCATAAAACAAAAAAATATCAGAAAAGTGAAATTATCCTTATGGCGTTTAATGATAAAACGAAACAAACATAATTACAGCAGAAAGCATTAAAAACCTCAGCGAGGTTTTTTTAAAAAAAAAATACACTAATATATATATATATATATATATCTTTTGTTTTGCGAAGCACTTGAAGGTACAAAGCGTTATTGTTTACTCCGGAATGTATAATCGAGACAAATAAACACTATATAAAAGCCATTTTTTTTTTTTTTAATTAGCAAACCAAAAACGAATTAATAATAATAATAATGAGATCTCTGTCGTGCCAATTTTTCACCAAAAGCTCTTTCAGCGTCGCAAAAATGTATTTGCACTTCGGTATAATTTTCCACCGCCCATTCGTTAAAGGATCGCGACTGATCCTCCTTTAATGAATTTCACCAGAAAACAAAATAATAATAATAAAACTCGTTTCGTACACTATTATTCGTTTCCGTAAAACGAAGGTTGCAGAGTTTGACTTATGAAGTGATCCTTTTCTCCCTGGTACTCACCGCCAGTCGTCGCAATGCAAATCTTCCTCCTGTCCCTATGCATGCAAGGAATAGCACACACACACAGACACACAGAGACACAGAGACAGATACGCGGAGTCTAGTTAACATGAGATATCTTTACCCGGATCCAGCTCCAATTCATTCCGCTCATGCTGTGCGTTTCTGAGTGAATGTATCATACGAGTCATCATTAGAGAAAGCTGGTAGAAGAAGTGGTACACGGCTAAGCGATATTGGATTGTATAACATAGAAAGGGAATCTCTGGAACAGCAATTCGCTCCCGCCTTCCCACACATAACAAGTATTGATATACCGCCAATTTCCAATACTACACGTTTTAAATTGAATTTATCAGATACACGCATGGCGGCGACTGTGTCGACGGCATCCTTGTATTGCTGGTGGTCCTTGAAGTGCGCAAGCGCCTCGGGGTGATAGTACATCTCGCGCTTTACATTATACACAAATGGAAAGGAAAACGAACGCATGTTAGGAACCCGAGCGCGGAATTCCGCAACTGTCATTGCCGGCGCCCATGTACCAAAAGGACGAGGCATTCCGCTTCTTTGTTAATTTATCCTTTTACTCTGTGAACTCGTTTTGCAAACGAACCAAGTCACTTTGTGTCTAGAAGACTTAGAAAAAGTGGAAGTAGACAATGAAAAAGTATAAATTAAAGAAACACAATTATCTATACACAGCTACCTAGCCACGTATTCACACACACACTCAACAAGAGAACAGTAAATAAAATTAACACGACGAAAGAACGGACGCACAGTTTATTTTTTTCTGCTTGTGCTACCTAGTTTCCATTTTTTTTTTTGAGCAAAATTTGTCCATAGTGCTCAAAGATAAAAAAAGACACTACATATGTGTACATATGTATATGTATGTATATATATATATGTATATGTATATATAACAGAAGAAAAAACAGACCAATAAGATAATGTTCAATAAGATCATCACCAATATTGCATCCCCCGACCCTCTTGTCTCTTTATCATTTGATTTCTCCTAATCCTTTTTTTTTTTTTCCATCGTAGACAGCCCCAGCAAAAAGAAAAAAAAACGCTATTACCTTTTTACCATTATACGCTGCTTCTTTACCTGTAAAATATATTTTTATGCCTTCTTTTCGTTTTAAAACTTAGCGAGAAACAACAAGCACATAAAAAAAAAAAAAAAAACATTTTTTTTTCCATATAGCAATAGATGCTCATGTTATAACCAATAATCTACTTACCAGCATGGAAGAATGCATACAGTATTCCACTCCACTATGCAGGAATGTAGAACTTCCGCTGCCCTGGAGCGAAGGCATCGCCAAGCACAGCAGCGTACTGGTCACTGTACTGCCACACGTGAGACATGTGATCCCACGGAGAGTTGTTGATGGTCTCCTCCCACTCCTTGTTCACAATCTTTCGCCAAGTCGGGTTGTTGGCGGGCACGTGTGATCCATAATAGTATTTCAAACCTGAAACCAGCACCAGTCCGTGGAGACCCATCATGAGAACCACCTTTAAGAAAGGGTGGCGCGGCAATTTTTGTCCCTCACCAAAGAACTTATCAGATACACGCATGGCGGCGACTGTGTCGACGGCATCCTTGTATTGCTGGTGGTCCTTGAAGTGCGCAAGCGCCTCGGGGTGATAGTACATCTCGCGCTTTACATTATACACAAATGGAAAGGAAAACGAACGCATGTTAGGAACCCGAGCGCGGAATTCCGCAACTGTCATTGCCGGCGCCCATGTACCAAAAGGACGAGGCATTCCGCTTCTTTGTTAATTTATCCTTTTACTCTGTGAACTCGTTTTGCAAACGAACCAAGTCACTTTGTGTCTAGAAGACTTAGAAAAAGTGGAAGTAGACAATGAAAAAGTATAAATTAAAGAAACACAATTATCTATACACAGCTACCTAGCCACGTATTCACACACACACTCAACAAGAGAACAGTAAATAAAATTAACACGACGAAAAAACGGAAGACATAGTTTTTTTTTTTGTTCTTTTTTTCTGTATTTTCCTCTCTTTTGAGTAATAGTTGTCCCCACTGCTAAATAAATAAATAAAACAATACATATATATATGTAGATATACATATTTATATACAAATATATATATATATGTACCTTATATAAACAAAAAAAAAAATACACACTAACAAGATAATGTCTATTAAGAACATCACCAATATTGTACCCTACCAACCCAGTTGTCTTTTTTACCTTCTGATTTCTACTATTTCTTTTTTTCTTGCTTAGTAGACACAGCTCCAGGAAAACACGCTACTACAGTTTCACCATTATATGCTCATTCCACACCTCTCAAATATATATATTTCTCTATTTCATTTTTTTTTTTTTTCAAGATTGCGCGGAACAAAAAGCACATAAAAACAATTTCCCAAGGAGCAATTCATGCTGATACTACTACTACTACCAATCTGACTGCCGACATGGAAGAATTGCATACAGTATTCCACTCCACTATGCAGGAATGTAGAACTTCCGCTGCCCTGGTGAGCCTGCATCACCGAGCACAGCAGCGTACTGGTCACTGTACTGCCACACGTGAGACATGTGATCCCACGGAGAGTTGTTGATGGCCTCTTCCCACTCCTTGTTCACAACCTTTCGCCAAGTCGGGTTGTTGGCGGGCACGTAACTGCCAAAATAGAACTTACAACAGGCAAGTGTCAGAATTCCTTGGATTATCAATACGATGGTCAACTTGAACATCGGATGGCGCGGCAACTTTTGTCCTTCACCAAAGATCTTATCAGATACTCGCATGGCAATAAGTGTGTCGACAGCATCCTTGTATTGCTGAGGGTCCTTGAAATGCGCAAGCGCCTCGGGGTGATAGTACACTTCACGCTTTCCAGTGTAAAGAAGTGGAAAGGAAAACGCACGGATACCAGGAAGCCGAGCGCGGAATTCCGCAAGTGTCGTTGCTGGTGCCCATGTACCAAAGGGACGAGGCATTCTGTATCTTTTTTATTTGCTTTGCTAGAAAACACCTTAGCAGTCAAAGGGTAACAATTATATATATATAATGTATAGAAAAAAAAAGTACAGTATATAAATAACATAATATAAAGCAGAATAACAACATCTAATATATATATATATATATATATATATATACATCTATTGAGAGAGAGAGAGAAATAGATATCTGAATATATATAGATGCATACTTCTCAGGAATATTTTGACACTAAGCATACTAAAGACCATTTGCGTTCTCTGCCAATCAATTAAACACAAAGCTCAGGGAATTTCTTCTCATCGTACTAAAGACGAGAGTCCTCCATTCGAGCACATTCTACATAACTTTTGCTTCTTCAGAGTTCTTTTTTTCTTTTTCTTTTTCTTTTTTTTTTTGCTTAAGCCCCACTTAATGCTTTCTTCAGCCATTTCGTTAAAATTTACTTTCTTCTTTCTATTCCGTCTTAACAAAAACAAAACAAAAAAAAAAAAAAAGCAAATCTGAACAAATTGGTATCCCCATATATATATATATATATATTATGTATATAAGGCAAAAAGAAATAAAAAAAGAGACAACAAAACAACAACAGTAATAGTAACATCATAAATCATTGGGCCCGTGTGCTGTTATTAATACCGTTTGGTTCTGTTCCTGGAACCGCCGCTGAAAAATCCGCCTGCGCCAATGATTCCTTTTCCACCCTCTCGTTCCACCCTTGCCGCCCCTGCCGCAAGCGCATTTGCCATTCCTTATGCCGCTGCTCGCGCTCCATCTCCTGCCGCACATAGGCCTCGTACTGCAATTCGTATGGTGTCTTTGGCTTTTGCCCTGGCGGGGGCAGGGGGGCGGGGGCGGGGGCGGGCGGGTCCTCTGCAGGGCCTGCCGGGGGCGGTGCCGGGAGAGGCTCCGCGCCTCGGGGGCCGTGGAGCGGGGCGGTGGGGCTGCCGTGCGGGTTTGGCTCACAGCCCCTCCGCGGCGGCTGCCACCGGTCAAAGTACCGATGGAAAACTACGAATTTGTTGGACTGCGGCGTGTAATCGACAAGTCCATAGTGTCGATGGAGGAACGCAATAAATTTTGTGCTCGGACGGTCAATTGCAACCTGCTCCGGTCGAAGTTTTTCGTGGGCCAACATGCACTCAAAGAGTTGTCGTCCATACCCGCGCCTCTGGCACTTTCCGTCGACAAAAAAGTCGAGAACACACAGTGGAGCAATCTTCACCAAGCAGTGCTGTGACGGGTGCGTCACAAAGAGCTTCTTTACCCCAACTTTCAAAATACCAATACCATAGCCATCCTGGCAAAGAAGGTAAAGCAAAGCCTGTCGGTTTTCACGAAGACGAGCGACAGACGTGAGAGCAGTGTTGACGCCTTGAGACATCTGACTGAGTATGCCTAGCTTGTCGATTGTCTGCATCAAACGGTCCGCGTGTCCGTCGCTATTGTTGTTGCGCCGCTGCTCCTCTAGCGCCTCGGCGTTCCAGAGAGAGATACCATCCGCAAGATCCAGCAACGGCATCTCTAATTTCGAAGGCGCACTTTGCGCAGAGTATGACATGATACACAGCTTCCACCTAGCCAATGTATATATATGTATAGATATAAATATAGATATAATGTATATATTTGTGGGTACGTGTGATCCACGCTAATAGTACTGTGTACTTTTGCTTGGTATGTCCTACAGATGCGGACTATTCACGGCAAAGAAATAAGACATATAGAGGAGCACACACACAGAAAAGGGGGGAAAAAAAAAGAATCGCAAAATAAGAAAAGAAGGATTGAGGTAAATGGCGTGGCGAGGGGGTAGGCTAAACTAATAAGACAAAAAGTGTATTGTTTTTTTGTTTTTGTTTTTTTGAGAAGGAGAAAATAAAAAAATAATAATTTTTTTTTATCCGTATACCAACTCCACCTTTTCTAAAAATGAAATGGCAGCGAAAGCGGAGACTCCGGATCAAACGGTAAAACAATACAAGGGGTAAAAGAAAGCTAAGTCCAAACAACAACAACAACAAAAAAAAAAGAAACAAAGACTGTGTTGAATCAAAAGAGTAAAGGACGGATTTTCACATCGTATGACGTGTGCGATGTCATCTAAACACAATGCAATTCAGTAAAGAGCAGTGATCCCATCCCCACTGAGCAACGTGGAGCCTTGTGTCCTCCCTCATATATTCAATTTTTTTTTTTTTCGTCCATACTCTCTCTCAATTTATAACCGTGTTGGATATAATTTATTCATACTGCAACTCCTCGCCGGTCAGTAGACGCGAATTTTAGTGGGATCAATACTTCGACTTTTGATTGGACACATAAGTACCCAAATGGTTGATAAAAGCGCGACGACAAGAAGACATACATAGGCCCACTCGATAAAAAGACCTATATATTTGAGGTGCAATACAAACACATTCATAAGCACATTAATTGCTGTACGCGGTGCGTAATCTGCAAACGATCTCGCGGCAAACTGTATGACGGCAACACTTGTAAGAAGACAGAGTAACACATTGAAAATCAGTGAATTTAGAGTAGTGTCATGGGCCCGAATTGGGTGAATTTGAAAGAAAGCCACTCGTATTCCTAACCGCATCTGTCCTTCAAATGTAATCCACATGAGGTAGAACGTAAGCAGAGCGTATGCTACGATACCAAAAAGCGCAAAAACACCATCAAGCATGTTGAGAAAATCATTTAAAAAAGGCAACATATTTAAAGCATTGTAGAGCACAATGTGTAGCACCCACACACACGAGGTGCAGAGAGCAAATATGGCAAGTAGAAGTTTTCCATACACCAAAAAAGGCGATCCACCGGCTTTGGTGTAGGCCCATATAAGTTGATCTTGTTGCACCTCCAATACATATGCCTCATTGCGTATGATATTGATCTTGCTCTGCATTCCACGTGAAACAGATTCACGACATCGCTGTTGCATTTTAAGGGCAAGCTCTAAAAGCATGTCGCCCTTGGCACCAATGACAGACATCTCTTGAGCAAAGCGCATCCCATTAATGCGCTTAGGCCTCCTGATAAAGCCAAAAATAAGGTCAATGGGAAATGACACAAGTCCCACACCACAATAAAATATGAACGCAATCCAACTGAAAAAGCAAAGCATACCAATGCAGTACGTGAAAAAAGTCACAGAGATCTCTGTGTTCACATTGGTACCTTTGTCTTCAAAAAGCACCTCGCTTTCCACGTCAACAAACTGCGGAACCGTCTGATAAGCCATGACTGGCAGTATGGACACACCAATCTTCCAAAAGCAAATGCCACATACAATAAAAAAAAAGGCACAGATAGCAACAGTATACAACAGAGCTTGTCTAATCTGTTTTATGATCCTTTTCTTGTCCGGATCGTACGCCTCATAGTAAAACATGGTGAACGGAACAACAAAAAGAGTAAGCACGAAAAGTATCCCTAGCACAACTTGCCACATAAGTTCAGTATTCAAAGTGTTTGAATATACGTTTTCTACTGTGGGGTCTGGAGAATTAGCGGCGTCTAGTGGAAGTAGCAGTACAACAATGGTAGCTACAAACATACCAAGCACAACAATAACCTGCGCGAGATAACCTCCATCTTCATCATCTTCTGACCTTAAGTAAAACAGTACATAGATCGCCAGACCCATACACAGAAGGCCTAGAAAAACCGCAAGAACGACCAACCACCAGTTGACCATATTCAAAACAGATTAGAGTTCTAACTTTAAAAACACAAATCCCCCTTGTGATTCTATAATAAAACAATACAATTAAAAAAAAAAAGTATAAACTGAGTGCAAATCCAACACAAAAAACAAACAAGCAAACAAAAACAGCAACAAGAAAAACATAACAAGCCGACGACACACAAAAAAACCGACACCTAAAACCCAACATCCTAAATTCAGCTCTTGCTACTCATTATTTCTTTTTTTCCCTAAACCACACACAGTACGGGATTTTGTGAAAACCCTCTTCGCCTAGATTGTACGATGCGAAAAGGCAAATTCCTAAAACACCACACCTATCCTTATCATTAAAAAAATATATCAACGACAACCTAAATATCCCTCATATTGAGAATAATTCTATTGCTGCTGACTTGCCTGGGCGACACGAGCACGACGGAGCTTCTCGAGCTCGGCTGCCTCCTCAGCCATCTTCTTCGCCTT
>JASANW010001236.1:0-27384 GCA_030849725.1 Trypanosoma boissoni
ATTTACTGATAGGTAATCTTGATAGCTAGTAAGGTTTCCCTTAGGCGAGTGGACAACTTTGTTGTTAAAAGTAGTGTACTGAAATTCTTTATTTTTTGTCTTGTTTGATGACGTGTGTATTTGCATTGCAGTGAGTCTGTTGTGGAATGAGAGAGATGACCTTTGGCTTTATTGTTAAGCAGGGTAGGGTTCTGGGTATTAAATGAAATTTTTCTTTTCTAAAATTTAAGCTGCTTTGCTTTTATGAGGCCCATTTGAAAGGAATGATTGCAATTTTTTTGTTTTTGCTGAAGTTTTTTATTGCTATTCTTCTTTTTTTTTTTTGCTGCGCGTATGCGCTGTACGGTTTCTAATCGGGTAAATGCGTTTTTTTTTTTTAATTTTTAGGATGACCCTACTAATGATTTTTTTTTTTTTTACGGGGAGAGTATACCGTGTGACTTTTTTTAAAATACTGGCAGTAACATGAGGACAATGGGTCTCCAGGTTGGTCTCTCTATGTGTATTGGGGGCAATGATGCATTGCTTATCTTTCACACAGTTGTCTTCGCCATTTCAACCAGTGTATGGTTTGCTAGGAAGAGAATGTAGTTTTTTTTTTTTTGTTTAAATGTTTTATTTAAATGGAATGTTGTGCAGGGAGTTTTTGGATGGGTGTACTTCGTTCAAAACCTTTTATTTGTTATACGTGTTCATTATGGCATTATATGAGAAAGCTACTTAATCCGAGATTTAGGCAAGTGGAATTACTTTCACCTTGCCTTTTTAGCCTTTTTTCTTTTATTCCCCTTTGGTGTCAGACTTTAAATATGGATTTTATGGACCACCTTTCCATTCCAACTCGTGAGAGACAAGAGAGTTTTGTGGATAAGCCATTTTTAGGAAAGGTGATTTGTTGGATGGTTGATTGTGGGTTTCTTTTTATCTTTTATGAACTTAAAAGAGTTGGAGATTTTTTCGTTTTGCCCGTATAACAAAGGCACGTTGAAAGAAAAAACAACAACTAAATACTAGAAAAAAAAAAAAAGATGATAAAAATTAATTTGACAATGCCGTCTGTGGGTTCTGTATGTATACAAACACACCGAATGAATTTATTTATTATATATATATATATATACATATAAACACGTATATATATTTTTTGATTTTTGGTGAACTTTTTGAGTACACAAAAGTAAAGCTGGTGGTGGAACCCTTGCAGTTATTGCGCATCTGAGGCCCCAAACGGAATAAGAGCGGGTGCCCATCTCCTTCACCCGCTCTCTTTCTTATGTCTCATCAGTACCGCGGCGAAGTTTCCGCGAGTGTCGGCGTATCTGCACTTGGCCTGATGGAGCTGCAAGAGGCCGCCGCCCGGCTGCAGTCCCGCTGCGCATACCTCGAAAAGACAAATGCGCATTTGCGCGCTATGCACTGCGAACGCGATGTCGAGCAGATGCGACTCCGCGCGACAGAACTGCTCCTGCGCAAGGAGTGCGCCCTGTGGTCGAGTTACAATGCGCTCTTTGCGGAGCCACTGCGAGCGGCCCGTGTGGCCCTCGCGTGCCTCGCGGCGGAGGAGCAGGCACAGGCCGTCCGCGTCCTCCTGCGCGAGCGGCACGTGCGCGAGGCGGAGGCGGCGGCGGAGCGCGCGGCGCTGTGCCGCGAGCGGAATGAGCTCCGGGCCCGCGTGCGCCGCACCGCCGCGCGGGGCGATGCGGCGGCGGAGCTTCGCGCAGCCGCGGAGGCGCGGGTCGCGCTGCTGCGGGCCGACGTGGCCGCCTGCACGGACCGACTGGAGGTGTGCGAGCGGGAGCGGGGGCGGCTCGGGCGGCGTGTGGAGCACAGCGATGCGGCGCTCGCCCGGATGGCGGGGAGGGAGACAAGCAGCAGTGGGATCAGAAACAGCAACAGCAACAAGAAGAGCGGCGGCAGCGGCGCGGATTGTGTGGCGGACGAATTGCGAGCGCGCGACGCGCACATTGCGCACTTGCAGCGGACAGTGCGGGAACTCCACGCGTGTGTTGCGGCTGCGTATCGGGGAGAGCGGGAAAAGACAAGTCTCAGCAGTGGGGGCTCTCTGACCCCAGACCTGCAGGGGTTTCTCGCAGATGAGCTGAGGGGCCCAACGCCATTGCGCTAGAGAGGGGAAGGGGCATTATCGATAGAATATGTTGAGCAGTGTTTTTTTTTATTCTTATTTGTGCTATATTTTATGGCTTTTCTGTACTTTTTTATTCACGCAAAATTGAACATTTGCAGTGTACTACTGGGAAAGATATATATATATATATATATATATATATATATATGCGTATTTTTACCTCTACGTAAACTGTTTTTGTTTTATGTCGATAGTATTTATCTTCTTTAAAACTCTTTGTTATGAGTACCAATGCCAGTGATGCGAATCGTAGTTTCAGGCTGTGGTGATACTTTAAAAGAACAGCAACAATGGTGGTATGAGAAGCCGAAAGGTATCGCAAGAACTCAAAATGGCTTGTGATGGTAATGATATTGCATCTATGAATGGGAAAAGGATCTCAGTCAATATGTTGACAATTGTTTTTTTTTTTTTTTTACCCTCGTTTCTCATTCTTGTCGAGACCAGGAACAGCTACGGCCAGTTCAGTTATGGTGATAAAACCTCAAGGGAGGCGCAATAACTTAAGTCTCAATGTATTTTTGGTTTCAACCATATCAATGATAGACGCGAAGCTCGCGTTATAATAGGGGTGATTCGTGCATTTGCCTTTGATTTTCTTGAGATCTTTTTTGCTGCAGACATCTCCTTTGAGTCTCATTGGCAAAAAAACAACAACAAACAAACAAAAAAAAGTACCTGCCATCACTTGCTGCCCTCACAATCGCTGGCATTGTCCTGCTAAGGGTGCGAAACATAGAATTCACTGCTTTGCACTCTCGCGAGTGGGTAGCTTCGTACCTTTGCGGATCTCAATTCAGGAACGCAAAGCAATTCTTCCGACGCCGATGGACGCATGTTGCGTTTGTTCGAGATGCAGCGAATCTCTCAGCGTTTCTCTGCTGCTTCATGAACTATATCTGGCGTGCTTTTACGAGGTGGTTGGTGACCGTTTTCACAATGCGTCGTGCTTAACTCTTTAGTATAAATCATGTGGAATCATTTAGCGCTATTTAGACGAGGGAGTTATTGGGATGGTACCATAGGATGTTTCCTTTTGAGTATTCTGTTCATAATATTTTATTATTGCGTACTTTGCACACTGTGGGTATTTCCCATTATGACATCCGTCCCAATAATATATATATATATATATATATGGATATACAAGACACTGCTTATTTGAGAAAGGTTGGTGTAAATGACATCAGTGGTGGGGCTGCTGTATCGGGCGTAAAGGGAACCCTTGCCTTTGTGCTATCTGACTTATGTGTTCTAAAGAAAGATGTGATGAATAGCTTTTGCCAATTGCTCTGGTTTCTGGTATAACGACATGCCAACTCATGTACAGACCTTTTTAGTACCATATGTGAGCAGTAAGGCCTCAGTATATGACAAGTAATATGTCAAATGACCCCGTAACGCTTATTGATGAAGAGAAGGGTGTGGGACACATTTATGTGTTTATAAATACCCCACGAGGATGATGTCTCTGCGAGGGATGGGCTGGACTACGGGGCACAAAAGGAAGGAGAATCTCTTGTCACGGGAACTGAGGTGGAATTCTTTTATGCTTTCAAGAATCGTATCCGATGTGCCCTTTGAGAAGGGCGCCGAAAGATATTGGACATTACCCCCTCTGTATCACTCCAAAAGGTTTTGCGAGGGACATTTAATTCTCACGACGAGACGGAGCCTCTTGAGTGGAAAGGAAGTTTCACTGATGCAATGCCTTCTCCTAGTGTCTTTCCCCACAAGACAGTTGAAGAAGATCTGTGCAGATAGTGGACTCCCAGCAACAATGATTTCTGTGTTAAGCGGTTAAGACGGCAGCGGTGATTGCGATAATGCTGCGCGTAGAGGGAATGTCTCATCTTTTGATATTAAAAAGGAAACCCGTCAGAGAGGAGCTGCGATGGCGCCCAATTTAATCAGAGCGCAATAGTGTAAGCATTTCTAAGCCAGAAGGAGTGCAAGCCCTTCTTTGGTCGCTTTTTTTTTTTTTGTTATTTCTTTGGGTGAGCTAGAATCCTGAGGATTACGTGATTTCAAAGAAAAAAAAATTGCATACATATATAACTAAAACTATTAATGTAAGGAGAGTAGATATTTTATCTTACCTGATAATAGTGTGTTCAATGGGCGCATCTACCTGGAGAGTTGTCCTCCTCTATCAGTTGATGTGACTAGCTGTGTGTAAGCGTTCTCGGGGGTCTTTTTACCTGTTTAATGTAAGTCGTCTGTCAATAAAAATTATTTTTTTTTTGTTTTGTTGTTTTTTTGGGCGTAACTACTCGCAATTTTATAATTTGCGAATCCCCTTTTTCCATATTTACAAAATTTTTTTTTTTTGTTGTTGTACTCTAATGTGCTTTCTTTCTGATTAACCCTAATTATTTTTACTTTTTTTTTTTTTTTTTGGTCTGTGTAGTTGCATTTTGTTTACAGGACGAGAAACGAAACAGAAACAAAACAAAACAAAAAAACAAACAAGTAGATTCAGCTTTGTAGTATACGAAAAGAGAATTTCAGATGTTTTATGGTTACAAGAGCGAAGTGGGTGCCGCCTGCTCGGCTGTATCTCTCGCAGTGTGTCTGTACTTTACCCCGCGACAGTTCCTTGCGCCCGGTATTGCCGCCTGTCTCACTCTGCAGCGACTCATCGCACGTGGCTCAATGAACCACTGCCGCCCTGCAACCATCCGAAGCCCATCCCCGCGCGGCTCTATTGTCTTCTCGCGCAATATGCGTGAGAGCGATCGCCCCGTCGCCATTGTGACAGGTACAAACTGTGGCATTGGGTTTTACACTGCTGTTGGCTTGGCCGCGGAGGGGTATCGCGTTGTGTGTACCTGCCGTACCGCTGCGCTAAGTGCCGCAACGGCTTTGGAGATTCATGCCGCCGCACAACGTCGCCGTGCCGGTCGTGGCCACAACGCAGAAGTCCCGGAGACTATTCTTGTGGATGGCCAATTCTTTTTTGAGTGCGACGACTTTGTTGGTGTTCGGCGGTTTGCCGAAGGCTTTTTGGCCGCATATGACCGACTGGATGTACTTGTGAACAACGCGGGGATGATGCGAAAGCAGTTTGAGTATAGTCGCCACAATACGCTACTCGAGCTGCACACTGCTGTGAACTTTCTCGGCCCGTTGCTGCTGACGGAACTGCTCGTCCCGCTGCTGCGCCAAAGCCACGGCCGCGTTGTGTATGTTTCATCAGAGGCGCATCGCTTTCCGGAAATGGTTCTCGAGCCTAAGCGCTGGTCGCTGTATAGTGGAAAGGGCGCGCCACGTGTTGGCGGCCGACTTCTTGCTGCGCTGCGCGCGATAAACAATGGAGCCGCAGAGGCTACCGGGCCACTTGCGATATCGTCACTGCGGCACGCATTTGTGCGCTACGGTACAAGCAAGCTGCTTAACATATACCATGCACATTATATCGCGCGGCATTATGATATTCCGGTTTGTAGTCTTCACCCGGGATGCGTCAGCACAAACTTTTCAAAGGACTTGTTTATGCTGCAGTGGATGTTACGCATTTACCAGTACGCCAGCCTACTCTTTCTAAAGACGAGCGATGAAGGGGCACAGACAACGCTTTACTGTGCCATGTGTGATGTGGACGAGTTGAAGATGGTCAAGTCATCTTTTGGGCCCGAGGCTGTCAGCCCGTACTTTGTGGAATGCAGAAACCAAACAGAGCAAATGCTTTTGCGCTACGGATGGGATGTGGAGGAGGGGGATTCTATTGTGGATTGGGGAAAGCAAATTGTTGGATTGGCAAAGAAGGATTGATAGGATTGCTTTTCTTAAGCAGTTATCTTTGCACTTTTTCGTCACTGTGTTTTGAGTTTTGGTCTATCGGGTGAAGGGTGAAGCGGGGGGGGGCAGCGGTTTTTATTTTTATTTTTTTTTCCCCGCTCCTGTTTTTATAACTTTGTGGAACGGGAAATTGTATAAATATAACTTATTTGATTCATCCAAAACGCATCTATAGACATGATGAGAGAGAGAAAGGGAGATAGAAAGAGAGATTTCAATTCCGTGAACCAGTAGGCAACACCCTCTTGCTGAATAGCGTTAGTCCCTTGCCTGTCTGAGTATTTCTCTTTCTTTTCCTTTTTTTCTTTTTTTTCTTTTTACGAGTGTCCTGTGTACATCCACGCAGGGGAAATAGCCTGAAGGGCACGGAGAGCAACGCTTGTGTGTGTGTGTGTGTGTGTGTGTCCACTTTTCCTCGCAATGCCTGTCTCCCGTGCACAGCGGAGTGCCACGCTGTCGGCGTACCGCCGCCTCCTCCGCGCCGCCCACGGCGCCTCGCGGGATTGTGGCCTTTCCGACCATTCCGCTCTCCCGCGTTATGTCTCCGCACGTTTTGCCGCCGCATCCGCCGCCGCGCCCCAGAATCGTCGCAGTCGCCACCGCAGCCGCAGTCCCCCGGGGCTTCTTCTTGCGCGCGAGATGACGGCGCGGCTCGAGGGCGCGGCCGAAAGCCCGGCGCTCGTCTCCATGCTGCGCGCCCTCGCGGCTGGTGTCGGCAACGCGCCGTACCAGCGCGCCCTCGAGTCCGGATTTGCGCGACACGGGGACTTTGCGCAGCGGCACGCCACGCGTAGGGCGCAGGACGAGGGGGCGACGGCGGAGCGGCAGAATCGCGTGATGCAGCATGCGATCATGCCACATGGTGAGCGCCTGCAAGCACTGCACCGCATTGCACCGGGCGCGCTGACGCCGGCACGCGCAGCGGAGACAATTGTCGGCGCACGCAGCGGCGTCTCCGCGCATTACGTGGCACACGGCGCGGAGCACGCGATGATTGAAGTGGACGAGGCGCACAATCGCCAGGTCGTGTACGTGCGTTGCGCAACGCATGATTGGAGCCGCCGCGAAGAGCGCGTTGCGGCTGCAGAGCCGGAGGAGTTGCGAGGAACTATTTTACACGCAGAGTTTAGCGCAACGGCGTCGCGGCTTTGCGACGCGCTTCTTGCCGAGGCCCCACTGCACGCGTATCGCTCAACAGTCATTGTTGGCTATGGGGACGGCGGCGCGGTGGGACTGTGCCTAGCGCTGCTGCTGCACGCGCGTGGGTTTGAGGTGACGAACTGTGTCACGTTCGGGGCACCAAAGGCAATCGTCACGACGCTGCAAAGATACGTGCACGCCATCACGCCCCTGCGCGTTGTGTTGGAAGGAGACCCGCTTGTGGAGCTGCCTGTCACGTCTGCCGAGGGGGACGCGTTTGTGCATCACGGCGAAGTCCTTCTCATGGCGGGGGGACCTGTGTGGGAAGACGAGGCAGGTGCACAGGGCTCAGCGCATGAGGAATATGAAAGGGAAACGGAGATGGATACGGAGGAGAGAGAGAGAAGGGCCGCAGATGCCCTGGCGGACATTCTTGAGACGGATTGCGCAGTCACAGGGGTCGGTAGGCATCCAGAGGATGATAGTATTCACAGAGACAAATACCACATGGAGGCGGATGCAATGGTGGAGAGACCGATTGAGGATCTTCCAAATGGTGACACTAAAGAGCATTGGGAGGATGATGCCGACGAGTCGTATGAGGATGAGGAGGGCTCCATGACCGCGCGGTCCCGGCTGGCAGCGGAGCGCTACGAGGCGGGGTACACACTGGATCATTACATTGCACGGCTATTGGACCCCACTACACCACTGACGTACGCGGAGGGAGATGGTGTGTGGGACGAGGGAGACTACGCGCAGATGCGGCGAGAAAGTCCTATGCCCCGCGGGAACCACAGCAACGCAGAACCCCCTCTTTGATCGGTCCCGTGAAGAAGCGAGACGTTTTCTTTTTACATGGGGGTGTGTGTGTGTGTGTGTGTGTGTGGTTTGCGTGCAATCACACGCCCGCAAGGAACTAGCTGCAGTTTCTGAGGAATTAAAAAAAAAAAAAAACAACAACAACAACCAAACAATCACCATATAACAACACCGAACATGAGAAGACAAAAAATGAGCTAAATTGGAGAGATTAGATGTACCACTAGGGGGTGGTTTACTTCTGCTGATTTTTTTTTCTTTTTATTTTTATACGTATATAAAACAATAATTCCTTTTTACTTTTTTACTCTTTGTGTGTTTTAGGGAGAAATGTTTCACCTTGCTTCGTCCGAGGCGCTGTCGGCGCTCACGTGCCTCTTCATCATTGTCGTTATTTTCCTTTCGGAGCTGCTGCACCTGCCGCCTTGGGCCTCACTCTCGTGTGCGGACCGCATTGTCGCGCTCGCGGCCTGTGCCTTTGCGTGCCGCGGGCTCTCCGCCGGGCGCCCCTGCGCGTGGCCCTCGGACGCCAAAGCCAAGACCAAAGCCAATAGCGAAACCAGTGCTGAAGGAGAAGGAGAGGTTTTGCGCCGCATGGCGCTCGTCACTGGCGCGTCTTCTGGCGTGGGCCGCGAGGTGGCAGGCGAGTTGGCGCGGCACGGCTGGACAGTCATTATGGCCGGGCGCGACGTGTCGCGGCTGCTGCGTGCGCGGCGTGCGATATTGCGCACTGTGCCGCCCGGGCGCCTCATTGTGCTCGACGCGGTGGACCTCGCGGACTTCGACAGCGTCCGGCACTTCGCCAATGACATCCTCGCGCAGCGGGAACGCTTTCCGCTCGCGCTGTTGGTGAACGCTGCCGGCGTCTTGCGCCGAGACTTGCGCCGCTGCGAGCATAGCGGAATGGAGGAGATGATCGCGACAAACGCTGTTGGCCCGATGCTGCTCACGGAGATACTACTGCCGCTTCTTGACGAAACAGCGGAGCGCAGCGGCATCATGTCGCGCATTGTGAATGTTGCGTCCTGCTGCCACACATTTCTTGGCCTTGGTGAGAAACGCCAACCAATGGAAATGATAGAGGCTTTGCATGCTTCAGAGAATCCACAGCCGACGGAATTCACGCTGCGGAATTTTGTGGGTTACTACGGTCTCTCAAAGCTATGCGTTGTGTGGTGGACTACTGTTCTCGCGCGCCGCGTCGAGTCGCGTCGCTTTGCGACGAGTGGCGAGCCGAAGATATTTGTTGCATGTTGTCACCCCGGCATTATCACGACGCATCTTTACCGCGACTTGCTGCCTATTCCTATCCTCGACTATGCTGTATATTATCCCTCCTTGGTCATTGGTAAGACATGGTGGGAAGGTGCACAGGCTGTACTGAAACCATGCGTTGAGCTTGAGGGTTTGACCCCTGGGGGATATTATTTATGTACTGGTGAGTACGGGCGTTTTAGCGGTCTTTGCTGCCTTTCGCATCACGCGTTGGATATGACCGCGGCGACGAGATTCTGTACGTGGGCGGAGGCGCAGATAGACCGCCAGATGCAACTGCCCGGAGCGAAGAAGACAAAAGAGAACACACATAGACGGAAAAAACTTACTTTTGTCAAAATTATTTAGAGTGGGCTAATCTATAATTTTTGAGTTTAATTGATCGTGAATCAGGTCATTTTTTTTTTTTAGTTATTTTTTTTTAGTGTGTGTCTTCTCTAGCATAAGTTCTTCTGGATGAAAGTTATCAGGTGCATCCGTGTGACATTTTTGATGTGTTTCTCTTTTTTGCGTGTCTATGTTGTGAAAAAAAAAAAAAAATGAAAATGAAGGAGGTTGAGGATGGGTTCCCGCATTTTTTATTATTATTTGTTTTTTTTTTATATATGTTCTTTCATGTATATATATATATATATATATAAGTATATTTGATCTGGTTAACCTTCTCTTTCTTTTTCTCCCTTCCGATTACACTCCTTTCTTCCGTACTGCATTATACTTGGCCCAGCTTCCTGGGTGTACTAGTGCGGGACGCAATAAGGATGAGCTCTCCCGATCTGAAGCATTCTCGTCTGGAGGACCCAGAGAACCTTGTGCCCACGATCCATCTTCCCGTTCTCCCGCCCGCCGATGGCTTTCCGTCGGAGGAGGAGATCCTCAAGCCCGGCGCCTCCCTGCCGCTCGGGGACGCCAAGGATTTTCTGTTGAACGCCTCTCCGACGCTGGAGCTCTTGCGTGGCGAAGCGGCCGCCATTGTCACCTCTCTGCGAGAGCATCCGAAGAGCGCCGCGGTTCGCGAGCGGTTGGGTGCGATTGACGAGTCCTGTCTCGAGGCAGTGTTCGGCGAAGAAGATGCCCGAGAGGAAGACATGCGGCGTCGCCTGGATTATCCCGCGGGGATTGCCACGCTCAAGGCGAACGCCTCCCGCCGCCTGTCGATGTGTGTCTCGTCGCTCACGCGCGGGCAGCACCGGCACTATCGCGCGTGGGTACTTCGCCACATGGAGAGCGGAATGATCCCCAAAGCCACAGAGGAGTACCCGGATATGAGCAGCGTGCTCGATCTCGTGGGGCGCGAGCAGACGGCGTACCTCCACCGTTTCATGGAGGAAACTATCGCGTGTGAGCAGTGCAAAGTGGACGCAGGGGCAAACCGGCGAAGTGGACCGGACGCCACTGTTGCGACTCACCGTGCGTGTTGGAATCACAATTACATTGCCGAACCTGTTGAGGCGTACGCGAAACGATGGTGGCGCCACCGCGTCACTTCTCGGCTTTTGCCACTGCTTGCTGAGGCCAAACAGCATTCCGGCACTGATGCCCCAGCAACCACTGTGTGCAACCTCACCACAGCAGCCACCGCGAGCAGCGGCAAAGATGCAAAGCCTACGGCCACGCTCACATCGCGTACGCGAGAGTTGTGTGCTCGACTCGTCGCGGCTGTTGTTGCGGAGCGCGAACGCAACAACCGCCCGCGTGTGTTGCCAACGGCATGTTCTCCTCCGGGAATAGCACTCCCCGTTTCACAACTCGCCGAACGCGCGCCTATGCTTCACACAGACTCGGACACGCTTGAGGCGAGTGATCATAAGGATAGAGAGGAGCATGCGAAGGCGGATGGTGAGAGCGAGTGCGACCCACCGCTGCCATTGTGTGCGTCCGTGGTGCCTGGTGTGTTCTTTGCGTTGCGTGTGTGTAAGTCCGCGTTACTTGAACTCGCGGTGGCGCACTTGTCCGGCGGCGGCACCGCGTTTCGCATGCCCGTACGCTGCGCATGGGATGCAGCCGCTCGGCGTGTGGACATATGTGTCGACAAACCACTTCCTTCGACGACAGAGTCGCGGCGAGCCATTAGTGCAGCAGTACTGAAACGACTTATTGACGCAGATATGCGGCTTCCGTCAAATGGCCGTTGCAGCGCGGCAGGGCAGTGCGAGGCGGAGGTTTCGTTTTCAAAAGACCTTTCGTTTCTTTCCCTCGCAAACTGTGCATTTGATGTCTCCGGTCAGCACCCTGTTTTCCGTATGGTGAAGATGGAGTACAACAGCAAAGGGTACAACACGATTCCGGACGACGAGGAGACCATGCACTACGAGCGCTTTAGCAAACGCGAAGTAGTGCGCATGTGGACACTGCTTCAGTGCCATCCGACAGCAACGATATACGTGTATCGTGTCAATGCATACTCCAATGCAGTGATTGGCATCGAACACTTTTCTGCGGTGTCCTTCGCGAGTCAAGTACTGAGCACGTGGGCACAAGACACAGAGGTGTCACGAACATGGTCGGTTCTTCGAGAGGTACTCACAGGCCTTTCGAACGCCGCTGTGCGACGTTTTTACGAAGGATTGGGCTCCGAAACAAAGGATGGCGCACATGCAGTGTTTGTCCTTTCGACAGAGAAGCAATCCGGTGAGATTTTTCTTTCCTCTGCGACGCACTGCTACCCGCACCTGGAACCACATCTAGAGCTCAGCAGTGATGAGACCCACGACAGCGAGAGTGGAGCCTTTATTGAGGCACCAAGCCGTGCTGTCTGCCGTCGAGAGTATTTGCCTCCGTGTGTTTGGCCATTTCCTGAGCGCATTCCGTTCACATTTGGCCCAAAGCCGCGGACTGGAGAAGTTATCAACCGCACAACTGAGACGCGGCACGATTCGGAGTACTATGCGGCGCATGATGTCTGGCGAAGCGAGTCAAAGCGCTACACTGTCAGCGAGGAAGGTATTCTTTACGAGCGATTTGCAGCGTAGTAATTTGGAAGCACACCCTCTCTCTCTATCTGTCTATCTATCTATCTTTCATACACACACACACACAAACAACAACAACAAGAAAAAAGAAGAAAGCAATGGTTGAGATGGAGAGAAGAAAAAAAAAAAAAGAGTTCTCCAGTAAAGCATTTAAAATGGTCACAAAAAAAAAAAAAGTATCTTAGAACTTAAGTTTTACGCATTAGATAAAATGATTCTTATGTTGTGCATTTTGCTTTAAAAACAATTTTACTTTTTTATTTATTTGTCAAAGGATAAGTTCGCTACTTCTTTTTTTTTTTTTTCCTTTAACAAAAAAAAAAAAATCACAAATAAATAAACATTTGCAATTAAATTACTCAAAGCGATGGTACCCGAACGCGGTGTACCATTAGTGCCACCGCCGCCACTGGAACCTATCGCAAGAGATCGTTTGTTTCCAAATACTTTCGTTGATATCGATGGAAATCAAAGACCGGTTCCTGACGCAGAGGCTTTACAGGCCCATCTTGAAATGAGCGGAGCAGTGACAAAAGCAGATGCTCTATGTCTCATCAAGCATGCCACCATTCTCTTTTCCAAAGAGCCGAATGTGCTGCGGTTGAACGACCCCGTCACAGTCTGTGGTGATATACATGGTCAGTACCATGACTTACTCACATTACTGCGCATTGGCGGGGACCCGAGTGGCACACAGTATCTATTTCTCGGTGACTATGTAGACCGCGGACTTTTTTCGTGTGAAGTGACCCTTTTGCTTTTTGCATACAAAGTTTGCTATCCAGAGAAGTTTTGGATGCTGAGGGGAAATCACGAGTGTCGCCAGCTCTGTGCACATTTTAACTTTTATGCTGAGTGCTTACATAAGTATGACGAAGAAGTCTATGATGCGTTTCAGGCGGCTTTTGATCACTTACCGTTAGCAGCTGTGATATCTGGGTTATTCCTCTGCGTACACGGCGGTATTTCGCCATATATAAAAACCATTGACGACATTAGTAGTATTGACCGAGTGAGGGAACCACCAACATCCGGGCCAATGTGTGATCTTCTTTGGGCAGATCCAATGGAAGACGAAGAAGAGCAGATGTGTACAGAGGCGTTTTTTTTACACAATGATCTCCGCGGGTGTTCGTTTGTATACTCCAGCACTGCAGTGGAACAGTTTCTGACGGCGAATCGACTTCTCAGTATTATACGTGCCCATGAGGTGCAAGATGAGGGATTTCGTATGTTTCGAAAATCAGAAGACTCCGGATTTCCCACAGTGGTTTGCATTTTCTCCGCACCAAACTACTGTGACACATATGGGAATAGAGCTTCTATTTTGCAAATTAGACAAAAGGCATTAATAGTGAGACAGTATGACTCTGTACCACACCCATACGTTCTTCCCCATTTTATGAATGGATTTTCGTGGTCATTACCTTTCCTTGTTGATAAAATACTAGAAATTGCACAAGAAGTGATTGGCGGCGAAGAGATCACTGAGGAAAAAGTGGAGTGAGCTAAAAGAGTTTATCCAAAAAATAAAACAAAACAAAAACAAGCGAAAGCAAAAAAAAAAAAAGTATGGAAAAACAAGCGAGAATATCAATGCTATGAACACCCATCAGTTTTTCCAATTCAACCGAAAACACCATTAGTTTTTTTTTTTTTCTCGCTCTCCCTGCTGAGTTCCACTACGATTCTTTCTAGTAGCCTAATCATTGATATTTTTAGTATTAAGTGGTTTTATTGCTTTAAAAAGGGCAATGGGATTGTACTCAATGGTATCCGTCTCTTGATTAGGTTTCGAAGCGGTTCATTTTTTTTTTTTTTTGACTTATGTATCGGTATCTCTTGCCCTTGGTTTTCAGGTTATTTTTCTCACTAAGTTCACTCTGAGAGAAAAAGATATATTTGAATTTTATTATTATTATTCTTCTAAGGAGAAGCAGACATTCTCCACACATCTTTGATGCAGCAGTGCCTTTTGCCCCCTCCCCTGAAACAAAAGGGGAAAAATAGCGACAATATGTGCGCGCAGAAAATTCGCAATGGCGCTGTAGAGGTATATATATATATATATGTATATATATGTATAAGTATGCTTGTTGCCTTCTTAATGATTTTTGCCTTTGAGATTACTATTCACCTTATATATATATATATATATATATAAATTATTGTTTTGCCCTTAAAGGAAGGAAGTCATGCCCCCGAAGTTTGATCCCAACCAGGAGATCACGGTTATCGTGCGCGCCGTCGGCGGCGAGGTGGCCGCGACGGCCTCGCTGGCCCCGAAGGTCGGCCCCCTCGGCCTCAACGCCAAGAAGATCGGCGAGGACATCGCCAAGGCCACGAAGGACTGGAAGGGCCTCAAGGTCACGTGCCAGCTCAAGGTGAAGAACCGCGTGGCCACCGTCTTCGTGACGCCCTCCGTCGCCTCCCGCCTGATCCGCGCGCTGAAGGAGCCGCCCCGTGACCGCAAGAAGGTGAAGAACGTCCTCCACAACGGCAACATCGCTTTCTCTGAGATCCTTAAGATCGCGAAGGAGGCACAGGACAAGTCTATGGGCGCCAACATGAAGTCGGTGGTGATGGAGGTGCTCGGCACTGCTGTCTCAATCGGCTGCACCATCGATGGCGAGAGGCCACAGGCAGTGCAGGAGAAGGTCCGTGATGGCAGACTGAAGGTTCCCAACTAGGCTTTTGTACATGGTGCATTTCTGCCTTTCATTTTTATTTTATTTTACATATATGCGTATGTTATTCTTACCTTGTGTCTATTGCTGGATAGGCGCTTTATTTATTTATTTATTTTCTTTTTATTTGCCTGCTTAAGAGGGACGTTTTTTTTTTTTTTTTTAATATTCTTTGCTCTTTTTGTAAAACAACGGTGATTTCTGTTCTTTTCTTTTTAAAACTTTTTTTTGGGGGGTAAAAAAAAAAAGTAGTGCTACCGTCTTAAGACGTCGGAGGCGAATAAAGCTAATTTGTAATACAAGGGACACAGCGTTGTTCAGTGTTTTTTTTTTTTTCTATATAAAAAGAAATTTGGATTGAGGAAAGTAAAGAATATAGGACTGCACGAAAACAAGTCCATATAACTTTATAAGAAAAACAAAAATACACAAAGCAAAGAGAATCAAAAGCACACACACACACACAAAGGAGGAAAGAGAGAAAGAGAAGTGTGGTAATGTTTGACGAGCGATCCTCTGGGTCTGGTTGCCCGCGCGATGCTGGCGACATGGACCGTCGCCCAAATCACGGAAGTGTCCTTTTTGTTGGTAATCTGCCCTTTCAGACTCCCTGGCAGCACGTGAAGGATCACTTCCGGAATGCGGGTAAAGTGCGCTATACAGATCTCATTGCTGATCGCATGGGCCGTCCAAAAGGATCGGCGCTGGTGACAATGACTACCGCGGAGGGAGCGCAACGTGCTATTCGCTTGTACAACGAGACGGACTTTGAGGGGCGGCGTCTCATTGTTCGCCTCTTTGATGATGGCCCGCGGCCTCCCCTCGTGCAGCGTGACATGATGCCTCAGTATGATCGTCAGGCTCAACAACAGCATCAACAGCATCAACAACATCAACAACAGGCACGGTTCCGTGGGTACGCGAGCCCTGCTACACCGAATCCTACGTACAGCACAAACAGTTTTAACTGTGGCGGGGCCTTTGTCGGCAGCGGCGGATACCCTGCGGACGATGATGCAACACAGAACGGTGCAAGCGATTTGAATGAGGTTGTGCCTAAACCGCGGAGCCAGCAGGTGAACGAAGTTGGTCGAAAGCTTTTCGTTTCTAATCTCCCTTTTGACTGTACCAGCAGTGCGCTGCGCGAGACATTTCAGCAGGTAGGCAACGTGGAGCGGACGGAGATCATTATGGGGCGTAACGGCAAAAGCCGTGGAATGGGTATTGTCGTTATGAAGTCGGCAGATGAGGCATCTGTCGCGATAGCTGAATTTGATGGCATTGAGATGGCGAATAGGGCGATGAATGTCCGCTTGGACAACAAAGCCGCCCCATCATAGCGCCGGCGAGAGGGAAAGGATGAAGGAAGGAAGGAAGGAAGAGGAGGGAATAGAAACTGTACGGAAACGAAGAGACTTGAGAAGGATGGGGGGGGGGCATTACTCGTACACTGAATCATGAGGAACAAAAAAAGGGAAATACGTCGATTCTTGCAAAAGGACACACACACACAAAAAAAAAAAAGAACGAAATAAAGAAAGAAGACAAAGTAAGTAGGGATGCATATGCGGATTATGTATCAAAAAAGGGGAATATAGAGTGCTTGCGACTAACGGAAATGGGGAGTGGGAGCAGATTCTGCCGATTGTGATAAACTGTGTCGTGTAAAGCAAAAAAGAAAAAAGAAAAAGAAGAGTTCCACCACGAGCTTCATGACTGTATGCCTTTGGTTACTTATCTCTTAGACGCGGATATGGAACCAAGTGTGTGATACAGTTTTTCTTTTTTTATTATTATTTTCTACCGTGCTTACTTTGCTGTATTTACTTTGCCAATGGCCTATTCTTATTTCTTTTTTTTTTTCTTTTTTTTTTTTTGCGCTTCCGCCCCATGTGCTTGCCTTATTTCTTGCAGTTCCGATTTGCGACAAGCTAGTGAGTTCTTGGCGCCGATAATTGTAAGAATTATGCATTGTAAGTGACTGCAATTCTTATATGATGAATGTTTATTATTATTATTATTATTATTATTATTATTTTTAGAGTGTGTTTTTGAGAAATTCTTCGCTTCTCTGAGCATCTTGACTTTACCGTTCTGTGTTTTTAGAGAAAAACAAGAAAAAAAACCCTGTACCTTCAAAAAAATTTGAATTGTATTAATGAACGGGGAGTGCATTTTTTTTCTCGTTTGAGTCTTTAAAAAAAGAAAAAAAGAACCTTTTGCTGTGTGTTGAACAATTTCTCCCGTTACAAACAAAAAAGAAAAAAAAAGTGAAATGTACTCCACTTTTCTATTTTTTTTTTTTGTTTATGCTCATTTTGTTGATGGTGTTGGTTGTTTGATCCCAAAAGAAAGAAATAATGTAGGTGTAAGAGTTGTATTTTTCACGGACTTGAAGCAGATAAGAATAAGTTCATCTTGTGAAGAGTAGGAAAAAAAGAGAATGACCACAGGGGAATGGGCTTTGAACGAAACTTAGAAGAGAAAAGGGAAATGAAAAAGGGGAAAGATAGAGGAGAATGAGGGCAGTGATTATGATGATTTGTTCTTATTGATTGCTGTTCATTATGGTGATGATTATTATTATATGTCTTTGTTTGCTTTTTAAAATTTATTTTGTTCCGTTGCATCTATCTCTCTGTGTGTGTGTGTGTGTGTGTTGGTGTGCGTGCGATCGTCTCTTCGCTTGTGTCTGTGTCTGTGTTTTTTATTTTTATTTTTGGTTTTGCCACTTTTTAACTGCTATCGCCTATCCCACCCAATGCGTTTCTTCGAGACCGTTGAGGAGTGCGCTGCGCTTCATAAAAAGAGAGAGGGAGTGTGAGAAAAACCTCTATGTAGATAGAAGACCGACATGGTGGCTTGTCCTTTTTTTTTTTTTATCGGGGAAGGCGGGCGGAGGTGGTGAGAATGGAAGAATTTTAAGAGATTTGGTGTGTGAAAACGAGAACAAACAGGTTTGATGGATAAAGACGCGCAGCACGTGTGCGTAAAATGTCTTTGGGGACGAGGACAGTTATTTAAGATGCAAAAAAAAAAAAAAAAGGAAAAGGGGAGGGGGTGAGAGGTGAGGAGAGGGGAGAAAACGAAAAAAAACAAAAAAAACAAATCTGTGTGTGTGTGTATGTGTGTCTGTGCGAAGGGGGTGGGGAGTTCAGAAAAAGAAAAAAAAAGAGAAATGCAGGCTTTCTATGGGATCTACTGTTTATGGATTCTACAATTAGTGTGGAGGTTTGGTGGTTTTTTTTCATCATCACTTATTTCTTTCGGCTTCACACGTATCTGTGAGAGCTGAGCTTAACTTTGGAGTAGGTAGAGATGAGATACGCAGCAAAAAAAAATAAAAATGGAAAGACCAGAAAGAGGTATAAGCGAAAAATAACACTGTGAGAAGGGGTTGTGCACCCCTTATCTCTGAGGGTTTTTTTTTTTTCGTATCTTTCTGTAAGGCCATTGGCTTCACTGGCGCATTTTCTTCTATTGTTATTATTCTTTCTTTTTTCCCCTACAGTTATGAAGGTGAATTATTCTTCACACTCCTCTTTTCGCTGATGCTTTTTGTGTGTGAGTCAGGTTTATTATTATTATTATTATTATTATTATTTCGTGACATTGACTGCGAACGAGACGAAGAAAGGGAAAGAGAATGTGTGGGAAAACGTTTGATATAGATTGTTCTGCTACTGGGTTATGAGAGAAGAGATAGGGAGGGAGAGAGAGAGAGAGAGAGAGAGAGAGAGAGAGAGAGAGAGAGAGAGAGACCCAGAGATAATGAAAAAAAGGTGGAGGAAGTTGAGAGAGCGTATTCCAGTCTTGCTGGAAAATGTGGCAACGAAAGATGATGCGATGGCCAGGGCTTTTCCTAGACTTCGTGTTCGTTTACAGGGAGATGCCTTTCATTTTTTTTTTTTTGCGGTAATCTCTGCCAACTAATGCTGGTTAGGGTACGGAGAACCTTTGTTATGACGGAAGAACTGAACGAACTTGTCAGGGCCTTCGCATCACATGTGCAAGCGTTTTCCAAATATTTCTTTATCATATATTCGAACTTTCTTTATGGTTTCACTTTGATACGTCTTTTTTTTGTTTTGCTTTCACTGTTTTATATCAATTTTATTTATCGTATTTTACTTTCTCTTTTTAAATATATATATGCATGTAATGAACAACGTCAAGTGAGGTTATTCGCTCTCTGGGTTGTGGGGGGTTTAGCTTAGAAGCTGACACAAGACATTGTCCTCCATGGCGTATCGCCTCCTCATTTCAAACATTCCTTTACATGTGGGAGAAGAGGAATTCTACGACTACGTACGTGCTCACGTTGGTGGTGATGACGTCGTCAATGCCTTACTCATAACAAAACCCATTCCCTCTGACAAACAAGAGCGCAATTCGTCCCCCGTCTCGTTGCCCTCGTCTGGTGTGGCCTTTGTGGACTACACCACACAGGGCACGGCTGAATCAGCCATGCGCACAGAGTTTTTCGTGGACGGTGCGCTGGTCTTGTCGAAGCCTGTTGGACCCCTTCCCCCCGCCTCATCCGCTGTGCGTTCTGCAGAGGAAAAAGGCCGTATATCATACGAGCAGACCCGGCGAGGTCTTTTTAGCGAGCACCACACCCCTTCATCCCGCAAAAGAACACGTGAAGGGCAAAAGGAAGTGGAGGACAACCATAATGCCGTAGATTCTCCTAGTGAAACAGATATCCGACTCGTTGGGAAGTTAGACGATACCTACGGCACATTTCTAGGAACCGGTGCTGAGACTGTGCTTACTGCGGATTGCGTGGGCGCGAGGCCGCCGTGCACCTCTGTAGATCTCTTCAGAGCCATCTCCACCGCCATTCGCCGCGCAACATTGGGCGAGCTGCTCTCCCTGCGCCGCATTGCCGCGGATGAGGTGATCGTGCGGGTCTCCACGACGGCGGCCGAGCGGCTGCTTGCCCGCGGGCGGATGGACGTGGGCGAGTCCGGCGAGCGAGTGCTGTTGGTCCACCGCCCCCGCCCTCAAGTGCTGCTGGACGACGGCAACTTTGAGCTCGCGAAGAAGAATGAGGTCCTTGTGGCAATGGGTCGCCTCATGGAGAGGAGCGGCGGGAAGGTTGCGGGGTTTGTCGATCCTTTCGGTAATCTGCTACTTCCGGCTACGATCTAAGTACAGGAAGAAAAAAAAAAAAAAGAGGGAAACTTATTATTTGTATTCTACATAATACGTTTTAGACTAGGGCTTCTTGTTTTTACACGTTTTGTATTTTTGCTGATCTTTGCTGTTTTCACGACAACAAACAAAAACTACTACTTTTCTTCAATAATTTTCTGTTTTTTTTTTTTTACTTATAATTCTGAAGATTCAGTAAATTCTCTAAGATAATCAAGCGAAAATGGCCACTACTCTCGAAGAATTTTCTGCGAAGCTCGACCGCCTGGACGCTGAGTTCGCAAAGAAGATGGAGGAGCAGAACAAGAAGTTTTTTGCAGACAAACCAGATGAAAGCACTCTCTCGCCGGAAATGAAGGAGCACTACGAGAAGTTTGAGAAGATGATTCAGGAGCATACGGACAAATTCAACAAGAAGATGCACGAGCACTCGGAGCACTTCAAGGCTAAGTTTTCGGAGCTTCTCGAGCAGCAGAAGAATGCCCAGTTTCCTGGAAAGTAATGATAAATAGATATTCTTCCCTTCTTGTTAAGCAAAAAAAAAACAAAAAAAATCAGGGGAATGCATTCTATGCTTCTCCGCTATGTTAGGAAATTTCTTTTTGTCTTTGATTGTATTTATTTTATAGTAAACGTAAACACATTGATAAATGGGTGATTACCAGACTATGAGCTGCTTTATGTTGTGTATAATTGCTTCCTTTATATATATTTTTTATATTAAAATAAAAAGTGATAAAAGTTCTCGAAATCTTAAAAGACAAGCTAAGATGGCCACTACTCTCGAAGAATTTTCTGCGAAGCTCGACCGCCTGGACGCTGAGTTCGCAAAGAAGATGGAGGAGCAGAACAAGAAGTTTTTTGCAGACAAACCAGATGAAAGCACTCTCTCGCCGGAAANGTTCTCGAAATCTTAAAAGACAAGCAAAACAGCTCACCACCCTTGAATAAGTTTCTGCGAAGCTCGACCGACTTGACGCTGAGTTCGCAAAGATATGTCAGACCAGGACAATAAGTTATTTTCTGACAAGGTTGAAGATACTAGTATGGCACCGGAAACGAAGCAAAGTATTGCGGAATTTGATAAGTCGTTGAAAGAGAACAGCGAAAGATTCACGAAGGAGATGGACGCGCACTCGGAAAAATTCAAGTCCAAGTTTATGGCCTTTATGGGTAAGATGGAAAAAAATTTATCAGGAAATTCTTCAGAAAATTCTTTAGAAAAAACTAAAGAAAAGTAGGGAATTCTATACAGGCAGTGGAAACTAGTAGTTTTATTTATGGTTTGAAACAAAATGTGTGTGATAAGGCCATGTGGTTTTTTTTTTTTGTGTGATTTTGATGTTATTTGTTTTGTAACAAACATGGATGCACTGTTGAATGGGGTATTACCAGACTATGACTTACTCTTTGCGTATAATTGCTTTCTTTATATGTATATATTTTATTCAATAAACAATAGTATTACAAGTTATCAAAGTCTTAAAAGACAGTCAAAACAGCTAACCACTTTTGAAGTTTCTTCGAAACTCGGATTACTTAACGCTGACATTGTAAATAATATGTCAGGCAAGAACGATAAGCCATCCTCCGAAAAGACTGATATGTGGGCCTTCGCAAATAATGTTCAGGAACGTGTTACGGGGTTTAATAAGGCTGTACGTGAGAACTTAAGCTGCGCGCGGAGCACGATGTACTCTTACGCGGAAGGCGCCAAGTCAAAGTTTTTTACGCTCATTGGGCGGAATGATCAAAAGTCTTCGGGAAAGTAACTGCTTCAATACTGGGAATGTATATTAGGATAGCTATTTTTTTTTTTTTTTGAAGCGCAATGTATTTGACAAGGGCATGGTATTTTTGTGTTTTTTGAGTAAATTAAAAACAAACAAACAAACAAACAAAAAAAAACATGGATGCACTGTTGAATGGGGTATTACCAGACTATGACTTACTCTTTGCGTATAATTGCTTCCTTTATATGTATATATTTTTTCAATAAACAATAGTATTACAAGTTCTCAAAGTCTTAAAAGACAGTCAAAACAGCTCACTAACATTGAATAGTTCTTCGCAAAACTCGAGTTCCCTAGCACTGAGTTCGCAAAGAAAAAGTCAGACAATAACGAGAAGGTTTGCTCCGAAAAGGCTGAAGAATCGTAGTTCTCAAGGAATGCTAAGGAACGCATCATGGAGTTTGATAAAGGCGGTAAATGAGAAGATTGATAACGCCGAGAACAAGATATACGACTGCAGGTAATATTCCAAGTCTAAGTTTTTTCAACTTTAGCGGGCAGGATGTACGAAAGTCTTCGGAAAAGTAGAGACTTCAATACCGAGAATAGATATTAGAATATTTATTCTTATTTTTTGGAAACACAATGTGTGTTATAAGGGTATGGTATTTTTCTGTTTTTCATTGATTTTTTTTTTTTTCTATAATTGCTTATTGGACTTATTGGGAATTTGGTCAAAAGATATTGCATGAGTGTATTTGTAAAAAAAAGCCATTTTTTTTTTAATCTTCGTAGCATCGGGGTGTTACCTTTTGTAAAGTTATTAAATAATTGCTGTGTTTAATTTTTTTTTTTTTCTTCTATTTAGCAACTCTACTTGATAGTTGTGAACAGTGCGGCCTTGTGAGTACATCAATAGACTCTGAGAAAGTGTGAATTTCACAGAATGCTGCGGCGGTCACGTTTTTATTTCTTTTGTATGAAGAAAGGCGAGATGGTGGTTGATTACAAAATTGTGTCACGAGACCACAAACGCTCTATTCGGGTAGAGGACGCAGTTGTGGACCCGAGACTCACTCGTACTGTTGTTCCACTGAGTTGGCTTGAACAGCTCAGGAGTCCTTCTGTGCGGCTGCGCACAGGCTACCACACTGAAGAAGCGGTATATGTCCCTCCCGCATACAGCAGTGTGGACAAATGGAAGAAGGAAAAGTCGGCGACTGTGACTTCAACGCCTAATGCGGTCATGGCGGGACCTGTCGTGCTTTACGTAACTGGTCAAAATATTCCCATCGTACTCAACCCTTACTTTGTTCCTGACGATACGTGGGGATTGCAAAAGAAGGGTGAGCTGGACTTGCGTCTTGGTATGGATGCCATTGAGCAGTGTACTTTGTTTAGTGAGCTACGACCAGGAGGACTGTTGTATCACAAATTGGAAGAAAATTCAAATGTCAAACGGTATGAACCGGTTCGGGAGACACTTCGTCGCTATGGCATGAAGTGTGAACTTTCCGAATCCCCTCTTGTGCCTCGCCCGTGGACGAGAATGCGTTATATGTTCATTGATGAACTACAACGCGGACCCAAACTAACAGAATTTGTAGGGCATAATCCACGCAACGGGTCTCAGTGGCGCTTTTCTCAGCACACGAAGTACTTCCGCTTGGGAGTATGGCGAGAAAATATTCGGCGCAACGACATGAATGAGGGTCTCCATTCACATAGTAGCTGGCAGAAGTCTCCCCAGCAGTCCGTGCCGGAGGTCAGTTTTATGGCCCCGTACCCATAAGAAAGATGGGGAATCGAGAAAGAGAAAGAAACATCTTGATTTGCCATAGTACCTCGAAAGAAAATAGTGTGTATTGAATATATGACTTGGTACATCTGACATTTGATTCAATTGACTGCTATTTTTTTTTTTTTTTGAGAGTCGTACAAATGAGAAGTTATCACCTAAGGAATTAAGTGCTTTTAATACTTACATACGAATATATAGAAAATAAAGAAAAAATGGCAACGCTTATGGAGGAGCGCGTAATGCTCAAAGAAATAGTCGTAAAAGTGCGTGCGGGGACAATGACCCTTAAGGATGGTATGGTGGAGCCCAATCTGGAAAAAGGATTTTTGTGTATTTTACGTTCCTCCCTACTACGAAGCTTTGAATTGGGATGGTTTACTATCGAAGGGGAAGAGCGACTACGGGCGATGCTACCTCCGGGAAGGGTACTTGTCTCGTGGGTTAAGCAGTGCACCACCGGGAGGGTGATGCTCTTTGATATTGATCATGGTAGGCATCTGTACTTTTTTTGGATGCAATCCGCATCAAAAGAATATGATGAATCTATCATGAAGCGATTGCAGCAGTTGTTGTCAAAGCAGGAGCGTCTAGGTGTTGTGCGAAGGCCACCTGCGATCCCCATGTCGACAATGCAGTCTATACTAGCGGAGGTTCGCGAGGAGAGCGCTAAAACAGATTTGGATCTTAATGAGTTGCTTAGCTCTTCATCACTTCATAACGCCATCATGGAAGACCCGGAGTTTTACGTATCGCGCCTACTGCCGTTCATGCCTGAGGAAGATCAGGCAAAAGCTAATGTGACTAATATTGTTCAACTCATGCAAGGTCCTTCAGTGAGTTGGACAGCGCTTCTCATGGGCATTATTCTTCGTAGCACGGAGGGGCATCGTTATTTGTCAAGAGAATTTCTTTTTGATGATCGAAAATGGAAAGCATGCGTACTGACTTTTCTCTCCCGAGTTTTGCAGTATGTAAGGCTCTCACAAGAAGTTGAAGAGTAGATAACAAGAATCAATGGGGTGGATGTCCCATAACTCTATCCGAAGAATGTAAAATACATGATGCATACCTTGTAGCATTCTGTACCTTATGCTTTCAGTATTCCTCTCCCGTTATGCATGAGACGTATTGTGCTCTTGCTGTTTTATGCCTTGCAGTGGGGATTCGATCAAAAAAGTGCTGCATATAAAAGTGAATTCACACGCATTCGTTGTTTATTTTTACTTTGTATTTTGAACGAATCACTGTTTTTTTTTTTGGAATTATCTTATCCCACCAATTTTTTTTTTTTTACATTTGACGATCACGCAATGTATACATGGCGAAGGGAAAAAAAAAGTAATGAACAGAGAAGTCTGGGAGTTACCTCCTAACCAAAGTCGACACATATTGCAAGTCCTTTCATTCCTCCGGGAGACCCCATGTCCTTACATTGGAAGACCCACCGTACAAATATACGAAAATGATGAAAAGGATTTTGACCGAATGAGACAAGATTCATTACCTCGTCGCCTCATTATCTCTTATCCAAAGGAAGCCAAGTATCGGTATACAACGTTGAATGAGTATCTTAAACTTGAATACGCGCGTCGCCGCGAAGTAAAGCTTGCTCTAGCTTACCAGCTTGTGCAGACAGTTGGGTATCTCCATAGTTGCGGTGTAGCGCACCAGTTTCTTTCCTCTGATACTATCGCAGTTGTCTATGATGAAGAGAGTATGCCCAGGATTAGTATCACCAACTTTCTGGACTGTACAACCTCCGGGAAGTGCAGCAGCTCTTACATATGCGTTCGAAATTACCGGCCGCCTGAAGTAGTCATGCAGCTAGGCGGCACTGACCCATTCAAAGTAGACAGTTGGGCGCTCGGTTGTCTACTATTTGAGATCTTCACAGAATCTGTGGCTTTTTCTGTAGAAGCTCGAAGTGGTAACTTTCGACCGCAACTGGTGAAGACGCAGCTAGATGATGTGGTGCGCGGTATAGGACAACTAAGTAAGGAAGATATTCCTGTAGAGTGTTCTTCACGTGTTTCTGACTATTTATTGGAGTTGTCTCATAGCGCATCCATATACTCCCGTATGCTTGAAAAGCTACCAACAGATGAGGAGGAGGCTCACCAATGGTTTTCATTAGTAAAACCCTTGCTAAACTTTAATTTTCACGCACGTGCGTGTGCTAAGGAACTTATGCAACATAAGATCTTTAGTGGATTACCTCCTCCCCAAATATGGTCTACTACGTACACACCACTCTCTTGTTTGCAAGACATAATGGAAATGACATGACATCCTTATTTTCTCTCCTAAACTTAGTCCATGGAGTGCTTTGTTTACTTGTCGCTCAGCAACAAAGACGCACAAAAAAGGAAAATGCTTAATTTTTTTTTTTGCTAATTATTTCTTGCATTGTCTTCTGGAGCCTTTACCCATAAATTGAAAATGGCACAACTGCGCTTCTCTTCGCATTCCGCTTCTTTAAAAAAAAATGTAAAATAGTAAAAAGAACTTCTTAACTACATTTTTTTACATAAACATGGGACAGTGGCTGGCATCGGCTTTTAAGTCCCTTCTTGGTAAGCAGGAGGTGCGCATTCTCATGGTTGGGCTAGATGCTGCCGGTAAGACGACTATTTTATACAAGCTGAAGCTTGGTGAGATTGTGACGACGATTCCCACCATTGGTTTCAATGTGGAAACTGTGGAATACAAGAACCTCAAGTTCACTATGTGGGACGTTGGCGGTCAGGATGTCCTTCGTCCTTTGTGGCGTCACTACTACCAGAACACCAATGGTCTTATTTTCGTTGTGGACTCCAATGATCGAGAGCGTGTTGGAAAGGCACGTCAGGAACTTGAAAAGATGTTAACTGAGGATGAACTGCGCAACGCCATTCTTCTCGTCTTTGCGAACAAACAGGATCTCCCGAATGCAATGAGCACAACCGAAGTGACGGAAAAGCTTGGCTTGGCCTCTGTTCGCCAACGCAACTGGTACATTCAGGGTTGCTGTGCAACGACAGCCCAAGGACTGTACGAGGGTCTTGATTGGCTCGCTGCAAACATCAAGAAGTCGTCGAAGTAAGGGATAACATGAGCCCAGGCCCCGCCAATCATAGTAGAGGTCTAGTTGTTGCAGACCTTTGGACACACGACTACCTGGGCAACATGTGATGGCCTATTATACATTATTTATTTATGAATTCTTGTGCTTTATGGCATTTTGGTTGAGTTGCTGATATTATTGTCGTGTCTTATTCTTTAACTTTTACCTTCCGTGTATTACTTTCTCTGAACAAGGCAAAGGAGAACTTTGAAAACTAGAATTTTTTTTACATAAACATGGGTCAATGGCTGGCATCGGCTTTTAAGTCCCTTCTTGGTAAGCAGGAGGTGCGCATTCTCATGGTTGGGCTAGATGCTGCCGGTAAGACGACTATTTTATACAAGCTGAAGCTTGGTGAGATTGTGACGACGATTCCCACCATTGGTTTCAATGTGGAAACTGTGGAATACAAGAACCTCAAGTTCACTATGTGGGACGTTGGCGGTCAGGATGTCCTTCGTCCTTTGTGGCGTCACTACTACCAGAACACCAATGGTCTTATTTTCGTTGTGGACTCCAATGATCGAGAGCGTGTTGGAAAGGCACGTCAGGAACTTGAAAAGATGTTAACTGAGGATGAACTGCGCAACGCCATTCTTCTCGTCTTTGCGAACAAACAGGATCTCCCGAATGCAATGAGCACAACCGAAGTGACGGAAAAGCTTGGCTTGGCCTCTGTTCGCCAACGCAACTGGTACATTCAGGGTTGCTGTGCAACGACAGCCCAAGGACTGTACGAGGGTCTTG
>JASANW010001237.1:0-27533 GCA_030849725.1 Trypanosoma boissoni
CATCAAAAAACAAAAACTGTGAGGCACCATGGGGTTATCGTACCCCGTCACAACATATACGCAAATAAAAAAAATTAAGGTAATAATCGTTAGCAGTGCTGGGTGATTTAATTTCGTGTAAAATATGTCAGCGGAAGCAAAGATATAAGAAGTACAGTTCTTAGTGTAGTATCTGCTTATTACACTCTTTAACCATGCTCTGATTACTGAATCCATGGAAATTTATCGATAGACTGTCGAAAGTATATAATTATGTTAGACTATAACGGGTTTAGACATAAATTGTGGATTGCGCAATATTTTCACTTGTTTTTTTCAAAACGTACAAACCTGCTGTTAGCGTCAATTTGTCAGCTCAGCTTCATATACAGTACCGAGGAGTGAGTGAAGCTCCGTAACCTTTCATCACTCTCTTGAATAAAAAGGACCTCACGCGACTCGAAGGCGCCACTGCCACTGCATGCAATGGATAAATAATCACTCAGTCCCTGTCAATAAAAAAAAAGACGAAATAGGATGTATGCCTAAAATCAAATCACTCATTATACGCAAATACGTCAGCATTAAGAGGTTTACGGTGCTTTACAAATTCACCACTTAACCAGTAGTTAACGGCGTGTTTGCTTACGATTTCTCCGGAATAGCAGTACTCTCGAATGAATTTCTGTCAAGATGAATACATTTTTCAATCTGCTTGCAAGGAAAAAAAAATCCCCGTGGCTATGATAGTGAAGGCAACCGTTTTTTGTGAAATAAAAAATATTCAACGCTCTTGGAAATGTCTAAGCAGATTCAATATAAAAAACCTCTCACTTGTGGCGTGCTTACAATGCACTTCGCAACCGCAAGTCATTTTTTTTTTTTTAAACGCTTCTTGTGAATACGTTCAGTGTAAATCCACGGTGTTACACTGCATATACTACGCTTTAGTATCAAAGAGGCAGCTAGAATAAAGGGATTCATTAGCAAAGGAAAATTCACTCGAAATCAATGAAGCTTCTCCTTCTTCGTCATCCACAAATTATTCCAAAGCATCGAATGGATCAATTGCCTTAGGCACATCTTCTCAGACTATCCGGGAGTTGCATTGCAGATAGGGCGCGCGCAAAGATATCGGCTGTGAAGAAATCATCTTGCAAAGGTGCTGCGATTGGTTTGTTGTAATAAAAGTCGGAAAATACAGTAACTGGTTCAAGCAACAGCAAAGTAAATACGTAAACAAAATAAAGTATAACCTGCGATGCAAGTTGCTGAGTACAAAAATAAATATATAGTAATAATTCGGTATCACTGCAAAGTATATTTCAAACTTCAAGGCGCACTGAAATTGATATTTTCCATGCTTCAAAAGGTATCTTATCGGACAGAAAGCAAAAACAAAAATCTAACTGAATATAGCACTTTTCAACTTAGCCTCGGTAATAATAAGAAGAATAATAAAAGGGAAAGAATAGAAGCGCATAAAAAAGATTGCAAATAAAGTGCAAATTCAAATAAGTATGTAAATTTGTTATCATTAAAAAATAATAAAATATTTTTAATAAAGAAAACAACATAAAGTTGCTCTTTTTATATCGCACTACTAACCTTCTTCATAAAAAATGATATAAAGTATACACACATCATTCGCTGTTCTCAAGGGGAACCTCAAAGCGTACCTCTTGACCAATCATACTGGGTTCTGATGCGTGCACTACCTTTCTAAGTATGATACCACCCTCACTATCAAAGCTAAGAGGCGAAAAAAGGAAATTACCGCTCCCGTCAAAACGCAAAATCCAATTATGATGTTTCCAGACAGAGACTCGGTGTGCTATGGTTAACAGAGATATTCCGAGGTGACGACATGTACCGTAGAGACGCTCTTCAGCTTCTATATTAACCATGCTGCTGCACTCATCAAGAATCGCAAAACGCGGCCGGTGAAAAAAGAGACGTGCCATAGCCATTTTTTGCTTTTCTCCCATTGTTAAAATATCGTTAGACCATGCAAGACATGAGTCCCAAGTAACATTTGGTTTTAGAAAGATATCATCTAACAGTGCCATTTCAAGACAGTCAAGCAAAGTAGATTCACTCGCGTTTGTTTCATCACCCTTCTGAGGGTATGTAATTTGATCTCGTAGAGACCCAGTTGACATGTATGGTCGCTGAGGAACATAATAAATTTGATCATTTTTAGGTTTTGTGATGCGTCCTCCATAAATAGGCCATAATCCACCAAGAAGTCTCACCGTTGAAGACTTGCCGCAACCGTTTGGACCCACGATGAGAAGATTCATCCCAGGTTTCACAAAAAAAGACAATTTTTTACACAACACTTCACCAGATGGCAGAATGAGTGGGACACGGTCGAATTCAATATGTTCTCCTCGCACGAATCTCGGCAAAAAACCAGTTGGCGACGCTGGGAGTGCAGTCAATTCCGAGGCAGATTCAACACACGCCTCGCTGAGAATTTCCGCTCGAGCCTGATCAACCCCCTCCTGTAACTCATACACTCGACGACTTAACGACTGCACCAGAAAAAACGATCGTAAACTGCGGAGGAGAATTCCCACCGCTTTCGAATTTTTGTTAAAAAGAAAGTTGGTTTCTACAACGAGACTTATGAGGTCTTGTGTAGACATCCCATCAGCACTTTTTGAAAAAACTGAAGCGGCACAAACAGCCCATCCCAAAACAGAGGACCCGTGGTGGACAAATAAATTCTCTAGAAGTGCATATAGTCCATGAACGTAGGAGGACCACTCCGAGTGACGAATAATGTCAGCAAAGTAATTTCCCAAAAGGCGCTCGTGAAATGATTGTCCTTGCGAAAAAACAATTTCTTCAGCACATGGAATAAGACGTTGATGACTAGTGACAAAGGCCCCTTCACGTTCCATTTGCCCATGAACAACAGATTCCATTTGAAAGGATAGTTTATAAGAAAGCACCGCAAAACCTGTGTAATACGCCAGAATAGCTAAAGGAGTTCGAAACCCACTCACATCCGCAAGGCGATATGAAAAAAAAATTGTCTCCACAAGCGGTTTAAAAATAGACGTGCAAAGCCCGGCCACTTCGATTGACCACTTTTCAATGTCTTGGGTAATGCGCTGGTCCAAGTCGTTAAGGTTGGAAGAAAGAGCTAAGCGATAAAAAATACCACTCTTAAGGTATTTTTGGTGAAAGTATTTCCCGAGGTTTGTTTGCAGCCGAATTTGAAGCATACTAACACAATAGTTTATAGAACTATTTGCCATAGCGGCTGGAATAGTCCAACAAAGAAATCTCAGAACAGCTTTGAGAACAAGTGAGTAATTACAACTTAACACCGTTTTGCCTAGTTGACCAGTTAAAGAAGACACAGTCAATAAGAGATAAGTACGCAGTAAAAGAAGAAGCGAGATAATAATGAACATTCCACTCTCCTCTGAATGCATTCCCGGAACAGCAATACGAAGTAAGAAAAGCAAATCACGGAGTCCAGAACGCTTGGTTTCAACATTTGAATCCGATACGTTTGTCACACGTAGTGAACCAACTCTCGTCCTACGAGGCTCAACAGGCACCGGCGCGCTGCGGCCAGGGGCAGTAGCAATCGTAAAAGCCAGCACAGCAACACTACCAAGAACCGAAGTGCACATAACAGGATCTTGAATACGTGATCTCAAGTATTCTTTACACAATTCTATAACTGCCATTTTACAATATACCTATGGGAGACGCTTCCTTTTTTTTAAAAAAAAAACAAATAAATAAAGTGGGAGTATATAAAAGTTAATTCCAAAAGACGGCAAAAAAAAAAAAAGGATATGTATTTTGTATTGAAAACAGTATTAGTACAATATGTATATATATATATATATATATTCTAAAAAATCCACATTAGCCTATTTCAAAAAGTTCAACGTACAGCATTAAAATAGAAAGATATTTGGGTATGGAATTGCACAAAAAAAAAAAAATAATTACCAAAGATGTCCGGGTACCTTGTGAAGACCTAAGAAAAAAAAAGCGATATAAACCACAGACGCCTCTGTCTAAGGAACTCTTACTTCACCTTGAGGCGCAGACTCCGCCGCTCGAAGAAGCGTGTCGAGCGACTGCCGCAGCACCACATTTTCCCCATAAAGTGATATAAGCTCCTTTTGCGCACAGGCAAAGGAAGCGGAGTCCATGAGGACACGACCAGGTGTTGTTAATATTATTTTTTCACCGCAATACTCATTATTTTCTTCTGATCCTTCAGGTTTTGGCCAATCTATACAACATGTAGCCCATTTTTGTCTATTCTTTTGTAAAGAAGATTTGCACGGCAAAAGTACAGGAAATGCCCGTACAAGAACTTCGCATAGAGGAATAATAGTTGGGTCCATCAACTGCAACTGAGATTCCGCCACGCTATAGAGTGGATCAGCATTAATTTGTGATTTCGCATCATATAAGCTTTGATCTTGGAGGAGCCGCTCTCCCCAAGCCTCACATACAGAGAAGGAACGCATCGCAAAAGCATAACTAGAAATTAAAAGAAACAATTGTGTAAAAAGCCGTCGAACTAAAATATTTTTTATGTCCGGTGGTCCTTTATGAATCTCTGAGCGACAGAGCCGCGCGATACGACCTCCCTGGTGTGTCAAGTCAGGGCTGAGCAAAAGAGCCTCTATCTCTGTAATAATTGAGTCATTGGAAGCGTCAGAAAGCAAACGAAAGCCTTCATGACTAAGTATCTTACACATATCCATGGCACAACACGGCTCAAAAATTGCAGAGCAGTCTTTAAAGAGGGATAAAAAGTATCTAGAATCACATGTATCCAAATGTGATAAAACGTCGACACGACGGTACTCCAAACAGAGACTCACTATCACGGCCGCAGCGAGTTCTGTTCGTGTCATGCATTCTGCCAGCCCTGTACGACGCAAAAGCGCATAGAAGAACTGCCCTACATCTGCTGCATGAAATGCATTGTAATACGCCGCATCATTCTTGTAGCCCAATTGAATCTGCTGAATAAATCGCCACCATGCATGCGTTACGGCATCATCTGTACAAAGCCCCGCGTCATTTACAATTGTACAACTGATATGATAAAACACATTGGACTGGTCCTCCATACAAAGATTAGTCACATCTATATCCAAAAGCCGTATGACATGTGAAAGTTCCTTCACGAGCGGTTCACACATAAGTTGGTTTTTGGATATAATCTCCAACGGGGGCAGAGACGTACAATGTAACTGACACGAATTGTTCTTTGCTTGTCGTGTTATGTTTGTTAGTTCCTCGATTTCCATTTGAAGAGCCTTTACCTGAGCAGTAAGTTCTTTATTCTCAATTTCCAATAAATGTTCACTATTCTTTGCGTCAGTAAGAGCTTTGGTGAGAGACTCAAGCTCGTTACTAAGCGTATCTTTCTCCATTGAAAGACGACGAACCAATGCACTCTGTTTCTTCGCGTCTAACGACTCCGAATAGTCCGATCCACAGTGAAAACCTTTATCATCAATACTTTGTGACGAGTTCAAAGACTCTGCAGCAGCGGAATGAACGCCTGGTTGTATAGAAAGCCCACAAACAGGCGAAACAGCTTCCCCACATCGTTTGCACAAAATCCCCTCCTTAGATACCGAAGAAAGTTCCAATGCGGGCCCAGGAGTCGGAAAAGTGTCAGAGGTGTTAGTAATGGGTTCACAAACTTCACCATGCAGTGACTCGCGCATTTGCATCAGTGCGTTAAGCTTTTCTTCAAGTGCGCGGTTCTCAGATGACTGCTGTGCGGTGTCCACACAAAGAGCCCGTTCGAGATCCCTGCAGCGTCTTTTTGACTCGTCCACATCCCCCAACGCCTGCGTCAGATCCAGTTGAAGGGAACTTATTTTATCCTCGAGATCACGCACAAGCCTCTCATGGGATCGCGCAGCCCGCCGGTTGTCAGACTGCACGGCGCGAATCTTTTCAATTGCGCGAATAAGCTGCGCAGCCCATGAAAGAGTTCCATCGCCAACGTCATTCAATGTTTGCGCAAGATCCGCTCGCTCCCCCTCAAGTCGCTCGCACTCCTGTGCTAGTTCCCCCCACTTGGGAAGATGAGACTCTATAAAAGCAAATACTATAAGAAACGTGTCCCAATCCTCAGTCGAACCACTCGTGAGTATTCGCTCAGAATGCGGAAAGACCGCAATAGACGTGGAAACAAGGCGGTGAAGCGCATCTCGAAGACTTGGAGGCAGTGGTACGGTCGAGGGTTCGTCCATCGCGCTCTCCGTCGGCAAATCCCTCGAAGTTGTTTTGCGGCAGCGGCTCAAGGACGGTGTCTTTGCACTAGAGCGCAAGGGAGCTCGCGGTACAGATGTTTGGCTCTTTAGCGACCGAAGTTCTGCACGCGCCGCGCACAGTTGCTCCTCATACTCAACACAAGTGCGCTCGAGGCGATGCTTGTCGTGCAACAGGCTCTCCGCATGTCGCTGCGACGCGAGAAGCAAAGCATTGGCGGCGGACTCCTGTGCGGCGGCCTCTGGTTGGACAGAATTGTCCAGCGGCGGCGCGGGCTGCGGAGAGATCTTTCGCTCTGCGGAAGAGGCTCGCGAGGAGACAATGCCACTCAGGGACTCGCGAAGGGAATAGATGCGACGAATCGCATCATTCGTTGAGAGCGGGTGAGGAGAGTCCACAGCAACGACGGGGCGAACAAAAGTACACTTTGGTCCACAGGAAGCCATAATTAAGTACAATGAATTGAAAAAAATCTATAAAAAAACAAAAACAGTATTCAAATAAGAAAATAACAACAACAAAAAAGGAAAACCTTAAAGAAAGCCATGTATCCAAAATCAAGTTACAGATGCACCTGGTAAAATACAAAATAATGAAAGTATTTAATTGCTAACGGTATCCTAGCTGTTCTTTTATACTTTTTTTTTTTCAAATACAAAAAAAAATAACTATACATAAACAGCTCCCTCTTTTAAAAGACAGGGCGAATGTATACGCATGTGTATTCTTAGCGTGACAGACAACACAAAAAAAGATGCAATATTTTTTTTTTACGAAATGATGTAATAAAAATGGTTTCCTGAATACCTTTTTTTATTTTTTTTGACAAGGACAGCTTTAAAAAAGCCAAGGGCATCGAAAAGAGTTGTAAAAAAAAAAATTACCTACAAATAGCAAAAAAGAAAAAGAAAAAATAACAATCAAATTTTTGCACATTTAGGTAAAACACTGTACTTCCAGACAAATTTTGCAGCTGGACACTTCTCTGCAATTTGTTGGGCAAGGCTGTCACGCTGTTTTATGTCAGCAGTCAAAGCTATCGCTAAGCCGCCTCGCCCCGTACCGGACATCTTCGCGCCAAGAGCGCCATTCGCACGGCAGAAGGAAACGATGGCGTCCAACTCGTGAGAGGAAACTGTTAATTCTTGACACAAACTGTGGCATTGATTAAGCAACTGTCCAAGCCAATTGTAGTCACCAACACTCATAGCCGTCTTAGCATCACAAACACATTTATGATAGCGCTTCATAAGATCGGCAAACCAATCCGGCTTTAGCTTCTTTAGCTCTGCGACCTCTCCAACAACTTTTACTGTACTTGCCGTAATGCCTGTGCTGCACACAACAAGATAAAGAGGCTTGGAGAACTGCATTGGGGCAAACAGAGCCTTTCCATTGCAGCGGCGATATGATATAATGCCACCAAAAGTTGCCGCCGTGTTGTCGACGCCGCTTGGAGTGCCATGGTAACCTTTTTCCCCAACATACGCGGCGTGATTCACCTCCTCTTCGGTGAGATTCAACGCGTACAATTCGTTTAACGCGCGCGCAAAGGACACCACATCACTCGCCGACGCCCCGATCCCACTGCTTGGCACAAGCATTCCCCCCAGGTGAATACGCAAACCATTCTTCGACGTATCAATGTTGAGGTGACTCAGCACCAATTCATGGGCCTTGCGCTGCTCCTCGGCCTTTTCTTTAATGTAACCGGGAACCGCAGGGCGCCTGTCCACAACAGAGCACCCCGGCACTCCGTGTAAAACCTCAAGTCGGCACTCTGTGTACTCCCCAACGCCCGCCACAATCGCCTCTGCGCCGTGAACGACAAAGTGCTCACCAAACAAAATTACTTTTCCATATCCAATGTGATTCTTCACCGTTCGCATCATTATCGGTTGAGGCATATTTCCTTTTTTTTTCTTTTTGCCCCACAAATAATAATGTGGAAAAAAAACTAAAAAAAGTATAATAAAAAATTGTTGTTGTTTTTTGTTTGTTTTTTAATGTGTGCTTTACTTGACTAAACATAAGCGCAACAACAACAAGAACAACAAAAAAAGAGACCACATTGTCACATAGAGATAGCGCAGTAAGAATTTTTGTAATTTCCAAAAACATTAATGCCAAAGCATTATGCACTGCCTATAATTGTACATAACATTTGGAATGATGAAAATTGTGAGTCCAGAAATTATATATATATATGTATACATTGGAAAAATAAATAACTACACGAGTACAAGTAAAGCCCGCAGGTGGCCCCCTCCCTTACACACGCACACACATACAAACGAATAAAAATAAAAAGAACCGTTAACGCATGCAGTCGACCAGTCTCTGTAATCTGTGCGAGCAAAATTACCAGCAATGAAATGATTGCATTACCCACACACACCTGTGGACTCCATAGGTTCGTCATTTATAGCATCGTCACCTCCACATAATAGTGCTGGTTGACAATGGTGATGCTTGTGCAGCCAGGAATGCATGCGTGGCCAGTCAACTGGACAATGCAAATGCATATAAAAACAAAAAAAAAATCATAAATTACAAAAAAAGAACAACCGAACACATTAGGATGTAGACTGTGTAACGCAAAAGTGCTGAGGCGTCACAAAAGAAGTCATTGCAAACAGTACCAAAATCTCAATGCACAAGATAGCCGTGTGCGCGATACGCAAAAAGAGATGCTAGAACTTTATAAAAAAGTGGCATTACTCCTAACGCGTGACGAGAATGCATCTGGAAGTAGAGATCACTCAAAGATTCACCGCTTCGCAAAAACAGCAATAAGCAGAAATGAGTTTGCGGTAGTCAAAAAAGAATCCGACATAAATGGCAGTACTTATCGTTACTTATGTAAGAAAATGCATTTAGTTTTATTTTGGGTATGATAAAAGAAATGAGAAAAAATACTTTTAAATAAAACGCATACTACAATGACGTATAACGAACATAAATCATCGAAAATACCGTCATACCCACAAAAAACCACTTACGCACAAATACAAAGGAGAACTAACAACAATATCCAAAAAAAAAAAAAAAAACTCATAAGATTTGTAAAATCCCTTATTCTTCTAAAGACACAATGCACTATCGAGCATACGCATATGTCTTCGGCACCAGCAGCATCACAAAAACCATTGAGCAAGTGACCGCAATAATTGCAGTGATAAAGATAGCCTGCCGCAGAAGATCCCAAAGTGGCGCTATCAGTGTGTCCCACACAACCGCTGCGCCTGGGACAGTGCGGAGCATGCGCGGCAGCGGTGCGGCCGCGCCACAGGCCGCGCCGAGAGACTCCACCCGCCGCGACTGTGTGCGGGCGCCGTCGACGCCGCGCTGCAGCAGTGCGGCGCTCGTGTCGAGCCGCTCGCGCTCCTCCCGCATCAGTCCGCTCACGCGCAGCACGCCCTCCTTCATTCCTTGGATTGCCGTGCGGATGTCCGCCATGACCGCATCGTGCCCAGTGGCGGGGGGCGCGGGGGGAGACGGAGGCACCGCGGGCTCTGTGCCTGAAGTGACAGTTTCCTTTGGCACCGAATGCCTGCCTTCGTCGCGGTGAGTCGCGCAGTGCGGTATGTTCGCTCGCACACAGCGATCGCCAGGCGTCTCGTGCACAAAAAAAGTGTCGGCGCCCGCAAAGGGTTCACGCAGTGTGCGTACAGATGCCATAAGTCCCACGCATGAAATGGGGATATCCAAACAGTGAAGACGGGTAGAAACAAAATCCGTCAGAAAGGATTCAGCAGCGCGCACAGCTTCTGCAGTCGTTGTGTCACATTGCGTGTCCTCCGTGTCGTGTAGATTATTCTTTACGGATGAAAGAATAAATCCCAATCGGCGCATGCAACGCAGGAGTTGTGAACGCTCAGTGTCACCAAATGTTTTTGGATTTTGGTCAAACGCATCAAGAAGGAGTCGTGTCTCTGACAAAGTGCGGTTCAGGCGAGCCACACGAGACAACATGACCTCAATAAAAAATAAATTCAAAAGCAAACACAAACAAAAGGAGAATTGGATGAAAACAACAGAGTTATTTTTTTTTCTTTTTTTTTTTTTCAATGACAGCAAAGTTTACATTCAACTCTTTATCCTTCCCTCTCTCACACAGACAGATAGCCAGACACATTCGCTTTCGTATTGTTCTCGCTACTGATGTTGTCCTTCTTGTTGTTATTTTTATTCGTAGTTCAATAATCAGATAAGAGGAAACAAACAAACAAAAAAAAAAGCATAATGAGCCCAATCAATTGGGTTGAAAGTCAACAGATAAGTGACTGCGCACAATATCTTCATACGTGTTCGACAAGTGCATTATATATTGACGAAGTAAATTAATTTCATCATTTACGCCATCCGCGCAATGCATGTACACCACGGATATGTTGCATCCTTTGGCAAACAAAGCGTATGCCAATCGTTTTCTATTCATACACGTAACGGTGGCGACTTCATTCTGAGCACAGAGTCGCCGTATTTCATTTACTGTGCCATCCATTCCAAGTGCACGCGTTGTTTGCCTCTTATTTGTCCAATTGCCAGCCACAACTTCTTTATCCGTATCCACCGCTTTATCCTTTTCCTTTGAAAGTGTGGAGTCCATTTCAGCGGACACTTCCATATCCGCCGCAAACAAAACAATAGGACGACGAGATGCCCGAGTCACAGTTGGCACAACAGCAGCCGCTCGCAGTGCCTTCAGTGTCTCGCGAAGCCCAGTAGAATAAAGTCTTCTTGACTTAAATTGTAGCGGTTTTTCTTCTTTGAGTCGATGCTGTAAATGGTATTGTTTTTGCAATATCGTAAACACAAGATCATCCAATGCATCTGTCATGATATTGGCACAATGCGCACCGACATGATGCACCATACGGCGCGGATTTGGTTTACGTAACATGGAATCGTTCCCTAAAGAGTCTGTTGTGAAAGAATTGCGAAGCTGTGCAATACCAGCGGCATCCAGTCGCGTTGGATGTTTGCCGCTTCGTACATCAATAAGACGAGAAAGAGGATGTCGGCCAAGACCTAATTGGCCCAAAGACGGATAGAAATTTAAAAAATTCGGTATGTCTTTTGAATCCTCTGAGGGAATTGACTTCAAGTGGATGTTATCATTCTCAGTCATAGATGTCTGCATACATTCTGCTTGGCGAGTTGGGCGCGAAGCGTTCGGCAGCGTCACATTGGCCACACACCGTTTGAACCTTCGCACTCGCCTGAGCTGTCGGCCAATCTCTGCTCGCTCCCTTCGCCTCCAGGCGCGGTGGAGCCGAACGAAAGCCCTCTCCGCCCGTCTCACGCTCCGCCCGAGGCCCCGCAGCAGCGCCACCGGACCCTTCGCGTGGGCCTCCGCGGAGGACTCCGCACTGCTCCACGAAGACGCGGTCTCTGTGCCACTGCGTGGGGGGCGGTCTCCTTCTTTTTCCATTTGGGACTCTAAGGAGTCGAAGGCCGCTCTTCGCTCAGCCATGAGGGACTGCTTAAACTTAGACACCTGCGATCTGAAGTTCGTCTCCGCATCAGGGTTTCGACGTTTCCTTTTCGTTTGGCACTTGGAGGCTCTTGGATACGGGCATCTCTTTTTTTGTAATGGGAGAACTGACAAGGCCGATTGTTTTGAATTCACACATAACTTAACTTTACTGTCGTTTTCTTTCGATGGTGCGATTTGAGCTTTTGTCGGATTCTGTGCGGCAGCAAGGTTTGAAACTGGTAAAAAATCACTCATGTAGAGCGGGCCATTATGTCTTTTGTTATTGCGCTTTGGACAACGAGTGCTCTGGGCGACAGGAGGAGTACTCATTCCATTCGGTATCTATCCGATTTTATAATACCACTGCGCAGATACTATTCCCTTGAGAAAAAAAAGTACAAAACAAAACAAAAACTTTCAAAGACCTCCACGGCGGAGCGGTAGGCAAAAATTAGTAAAAAAGCAAAAATGTGAAAAACTAGCAAAGACTCACGCATGATCCTTGTCAATAGCGTTAAACAAATCATTTAGGACCACACACAAAGAAGTGAGAACAGAGAGTCCAAAGGTTTCCTTTTCACGCAAGCGAACACTCCTTAGCCGTACCGCAATAACCAGAACAGTACAATAGTTTCAGTACAAGCTGTTTACTTTTGTCTAAAGATACGAATAATATAAGGCGAGATTCCCCCTATTCTCTCACCAGCGCTTTTTAATACCTGTATGCACAAATATAATGCCGAACAAGCGATTGTAGTAAGAGAAATGATTCGGGAATTGTATTTGTATCCTGTGTTAATACCAGCTTCGTGTCATTGCACAATTGGTTTTAAATAGCAAATCATCATTGCGCAATACATAGAGCATCAGTACATATTTCACAAAACATAGAGAAACCCCTACACTCTCCAATGCGTACCGGCGATTATATAAATATAAAGATACAACACAATACAAAGGAGGAATGAATACGCAAATACGGTAAACAATAACACAGGTATTCAACCAAAATCACCTGAAAAGAGAAATTATAAAAATATCTATACACAAATCAGGTTGTCAAAAAATGTAAGTTCTTTTTTTTTAAAAAAAAAAAAATATGTTAACTTAAAACTGCTCAACACCAAAAGTAACTTTCACTACCAATATAATTAGAGCCTTAATCCAATTACGCAATACGTCCAAATATAGAAATGAAGTCAAATAATCTCAAAATAAAGACTGTGTCTCAAAGAAACAAAGAGATGCGAGTCCGCAAGAAATAAAAGCAAAACCTAAAAGACCGATATTCGGTTAACACAGCATAAGTTTACAGATAGAATACATTGTGTACGACAACCCAATTCAAAAGGGCTCTTTAAAAAAAAAAAAAGATAAAGATAAAGTATACAATGGCTCCAAGAAACGAATAATAGCAAAGCCAACAGCAAAAACAAAAACACAATTCTGCCAGATGCAAACAAACTCTTTATTATAAACAAGCTGTTATCAGTATATATAAAAAAATGTCTATCGTGCATGGAAAGCAAAGCATATCAAAACTTGCAACTGGCAATAAACTTCATCCCTTTCTCAGTTTCACAAACAATGCGTGCTCTAGATGCACAGGGTACTAAGGCGTACAAAGCACACTGCAACATATGCCATAGTAGTCAAAATATAATGATAGTATGATTCCCTTATACATAACATAAACACACCGGTTGCAAACATAAGGCACAGAACAACGGCAGTGTAAAAATTATTAAAAAACAAAACAAAAACAGCTCTTCAATTAACAAAAAATAATACATTATATCCAATCCTACGAATTCTCAACTCCACCATGCGTTTCTCGGACTCTAACAGAGAAATAGAATATATATGATTTAGCTCCACGTTTACCAAAGATCTCCATAGATGCGGAGGCATAATAAAGTATAGAATAGTTTTCAATAATATATTTTCAAAGAATCAGGGACTGTCAAACGCATAGTAAGCACAAACTATGGTTCCATGTATAACTCATTAAAGCTTACGTGATATGGATCAAATCCAATATATACCGCTGCGGATTTGGCGGAGATTTGCCACACACTGTGAGACTCGCAATATATATATATATATATATATATATTTTGTCGTCGCCTTTGGCCTTTCAAAAATTAAGACTGGAGAGGGAAATCATACTGCAATCTCCAATTGCAAATACATCTTTTATCACACAGCACTCTCAGTGTCCATTCTCTATTGACACACACTGCTGATTGCTTTATCTTCAATCTTCATTGATGCTCTCATGCATGTCAACGAAAGAAAGCCTCACTGTGCCTTGCGGCTTTACCGTACGTACATAGACCGCAAGTACCGATCCGCTTCAATGCATCGCGCGTTGCGCTGTTGCGGAAAAACTCCAAAGCGACTGCCACTCTTTGGCCTCATTGCCCTCAAAGAGTATACCCCACACAATAGAATAGACACAGGTGGTCTATGGGTATGCACATCGCCTAAAGAAATACGTTAAAAAGAAATAGCTTCCTTTACATTTCGGTGCTTGTCGGTTTCAAAAAATAAACAGATTCTAAAATTCCATTAAAACCAAATATTTTAACCTTTTTTTTTTTTAATAATAAAACCTGAAAAATATATATAAAAAGGTAAAAACATTATAAAATAAATTAATTAATTAATTCAAAAATGCAATTAAAAAAGTGCATACAAATAGATTTAAATATCATGTTCACTCATTCTAATTATTATTTATTAAATGTGTTTTTGTTTTAAAAAACGAATAACAACGAGAGCGTGTGTGATTAATGCGCACACACACAAAAAAAAAAAGATTGTGTGCAGCGGCATAGAACACACGGGGCGGTACATGTATGTGTAAATGTGATCACATAAAAGAGCCAACGAACAACAAACAAAGGTACGTTAAGTAAAAGTCATAACTTGCCTGAATACTGATATTACCCTCTACAACAACAGAAACAATGAGCCCCGCATAGAATACCTATGAACAAATTGCATTACATTTACATTTCTTTTATAAAAAAATAGTAATCGATATGCATTGATTCCCCATTTTTGTTTTCCCTTAAAAAAGGCTTTTGGAAAAAACCCCAAACAACAAACCTCAACAACAGAAAGAATCTTTTATCACACCAGATTCAAAGAGGCAATGGATCATAAGTATCTTTTAAAAGCATTGAAGATATCCCACCCTCCACCCCCCGGCCCCGTTTCAGTAATGTCACAGTTTCCATGTCAATCCACAGCGCAGGTGGCTGAATGACTCTACGGGAGAGATCTGAACCTCAGCATCAGCGGCCGATGCATCTTTCGGAACACCCGACGCAATTTCGATTCTCTTCTTACTGATGTGCACTCGCCAGTTAAAGCTACACTCAAATGCCGATGGAATAATTGCATTGAAGACATCAATGGTTCGCCGCGGGTTTCCTGAGAGCGAAAACCCCACAGAAGCCCTAGGAGGATTTGCAGGCGAGTCCACAAAACATGCGTTTGCGTATAACATCCCGTGCGGCCTGCGCCATTGGCCCTCGTCGTTTGCTCTTTTTGCGACAAATTCGGCCGAAAACAATGCGTACCACCGGTTTGCGTGATGCATGGAGCGCTGCGTATCCGCAAAGCCACGCACAAGCTGCGGTTCCCAGCGCGGCCCTTGCGTTGCCCAAAAAAAGCGATGCGCACTTGTATATTCCTTATGCGAATGCACAGGCCACGCAAAGGGCATCACAAGCGCGGACTCATGTCGCAGCCGCACTAAAAAGCGGTTGAAAAGCGGCATTTCGATCCACGAGGTGCTCGACAGTCGACCAAATAACGTAAACGGCTTCACGCCTGCTGTGCACTCAACTCCGGTGAGTCCTGTGCACGTTACGTGATACACCGCACGCGGCAGCCAATACCGCAGCAGTGGCGAGGCAAACCGCTGCACCGCACTGTCATAACTCTTCGCGAGTGAGAGCGCAGTGATTGGGTGTTCTTCGTACCCTGTCGCGTCGTGAGCCACATTGTACGACGTCCCAATGCTCACAGACTTCCGCGGGTCCTCTTCAAAGAAATGCGCAGACACGCCAGTGCCGCGAAGGCCGACGGACTGCACTGTAGAGCCATCCGGCCGAAGCATTCGCTCCGTGCGCCGCTGATTCACATGCGCATCCACACGCACTGCATCGACGGCGCCAATGCCTCGCCACCGCGCCGCCGCCGCTGTCGCAAACTTCTGCGCAAAAGACACACACACAGCTGTCTCGCTTAGGACTCGCTTGACGGCTTCCTGTGCATAAATGCTCCGGTTGTGGTTGTTGTTGCTGCCGTTGCCGCTCGTTACAGTGCCGCGCAGGGCCCACACGTATTCCTGCGGACAACTGTCACTCCACCGCACATCGTGCAGGCGCTGCGGAAAGATAAGAAACCGCGTCATGCGTGCGGATGCCTGTGTGATATATCCGCCCAGCTCCGCGCGCTGCGGGGGACCGTGCGGGCCACCAGCAGACGCAATGGACAGCGACCGCACGTGGTGCTCGCGCCGCTGCATTGCGTGCGTGAAGACAGAGCGCGACGGCTCTGCCGCGGCACGAGAGCGCACTTCGGTATCGCCCACCGCCGCCGCGGCTCCGATTGTCACGCGCCCCGCCTCAATGCGGGCCTCCACGGGATTCCGTTCGGCCCCGCGCGACAGGGACGGGGCCGCCGCGTGCAGTGGCGAGGGGTACGCGAAGGCAGACCAGCGGTGCGCGGCGCAGGCGGAGAGATCGTTCTGCAGGCGAAGCAACGGCTCAGCGGCGCCGCCGCCCAAGTCGGCGTAGCGGTGGCGCAGCCAATGCAGACAGGCATCGTCGTCGCTCACCACAGGCGTGCGGAGGTCAAACTGTAAGGACTCCGCCTCCTCCGCCATTGCCCCTTGCACACACACACACACAGGCAGAGACTGTATATAATCCCAATGGAAAAAAAAATCTATATATATATATATATAAATATATGTGTTTAAAAGTGATTAGGTAAAAATATTTTGTTTTTTGTTTTTATACCATATTACAGAAATAGGTAAATATATATAAAGAGATGGATACCATAAAAAAAAAATAGTGTAAAAATGAATAAGTGACACTCTTGAGACACACACACAAAAAAAAAAAAAGAACAATCACAAACTTTTACACTTGCAAATTCAATATTATTTTCTTCCTTTAAAAAAAAAAACCCAAATAATCATAAAAGTGGGGCAAACGGTCCAGTCCTGCTGTGAAGCCCATCGCAATGATTGCTTCTCTCTCTCCTAATATAACCTTCCATGCAATAAGTAAAGCGCTTTGTGCACGTTTTTTTTTTTTTTTTTAATCCGTCATGTGAAGAAAGAAACATAACAAAAGATCCAGTTCATTTTCCCTCGTTTTTTTGTTTGTTTGTTTCTTTGTCTGTGTGCGTGTGTGTTCTTCTATTCCCACCTTTCATTCATTTTGTAATGTACTTACGCAGATGTGGTCATCCTTTCCCTAGCGTCTGTCATGATTTCTTGCAGGCGAAGTCTTTCCGCCTTTTGCGCCACAAATCCCCACACGACTGATGACTCCCTTACACGCTGCAGTGGTGTCTGCTGCAATAGCTCCACAAACTTCACAAGGTCTGCTTTCGTCAGCAGCAGATCCCGTGGTGGTCGTAATTCAACTGTATTCTCCGCCGTGATTACCTCCTCCCCGCTTTTCCCGAGTTTTGCAACAATGGCGCGACTGAGATGCCGCTCTACAGTCGGGCGCATTGCATCCGGAAACGATTGCGCAAAGAGATGTGTTGCCTCAAGCACATCAAACGCACTCACCTCTGTGAGAGCTTGACGAAAGTCAACCTGCAGCATACCAGGCGTTGGGCGAAACTGACCATACGTATTGAAATCGTTGATGAGGATGATTTTGTGAAATGTCTCACGCACATCGATATCGAGTGCACTGTAGTACTCTTCATCACCCTCCGCGAGGCTCACGTTGCGTCGCAGTGCTGCGAGTTCCGCAATACTGCCCGACTCGTCCGGGTGCTGCTGCTGTCTGCATATGTCCGTAAAGATATCGACGTGCGTGAGCGACACCACCCGTAGCCGCAGGAGCGCCGTCAGTCGCTTCGCAAAGTGCTCCATAAGCCGTGTCAGCGGCTCGAGCGCGTCGAGTGCGATGTCCTCCTTTCGCTGCACCTGCTGCAGCGCGGCGGCGATGGCGCACATGTCCGTCGGGCGCAGCGCGGCGCGGGGGGCGGTCCAGGCGCGCTCGGCGGCGGCCACGAGCTGCGCGAGGCGCCGGGGCGGCGGGGCGTCCGGGCGGGCGACGAGGCGGAGGAGCTCGAGGACGTCGCCCGGCGGCGCCCCCGCGCCCAGCGCCGCCGTGTGCGCGATGCACGCGTCGGTCAGCTCGAGGTCCGTTGCGCGGAAGAGCCGCATGGCGCGGATGAGGCGCGAGCGGCTCGGCGGCGGGAGGAACGGCAGCGCAGGCACAAGCAGCGGCGCGGCAATCGGCCGCAGGTACTGCTGGTGCGGGGCGCCAAGCCGCGCGAGCACAAGAAGAAGCTTCGTCAGCATCGACGGGCGAAGCTCCGTCACACGGTGAAACCACTCACGTGTGCGGAGCGCCGTAACGACATCGCGGTCCACATCACTCGCCGCATGCGAATCCTTCGCGTCAGGAGGGCCGCCAGAGATCTCAACAGGAGTGTCTTCAATACTTTCGGGAGGATCAGGAGAGGATTTCTGCGAAGCCTCCTTTCCCCGCTGCAGCTCCGCCACACGCTGCCGTTTCTTCTCGGCCTTTAGATTCATGTCCATCGTTTCAAAGATGCGGTCAGCGAGAAAACGAAACGGGTTCATCTGATCATATCCCATCTTGTAGAGATTCACAAAGGCGCGGTAACTCGAGAGTGCGCCCAGCCGCGTGCGCTTGTTGAGCACCGCGAAGCGCCGCCCAAGTAGTGCAAGAAACCCTCTCGGCGGAATAATCTTCGCTCGTGCAAATGCTGTGAGAACGCGCTGGAGGTCGCGCGGATCTTTATATTTATTGATGTGGTGCGAAAAGAAGATGCCCATTGCCTGAAAAAACTGCAAATCGCGCTTTCGCCGACCCGCGCTCATGCCCATCACAACAATGCAGCGCAGCACTGTCTCGGCACTCAGTTCCTCAGCCGCGTTCATGAGAATTTCATCCGCCGGAGCACCATCATCACCTGCCGAATCCCGCGCGTAGACATCGCTCGCTCCTTTTCCAATCTCAGCACTTGTCTCGCTTTCCTCTTCCACCGCATTCTGCGCAGCCACACGCCGCGCCGCCGCACCCTTTGCGGCGTGTGTGGCGATGACTGCAATGCGGTCGCGCGCCATATCTTTAAAGAGAGTCCCGTACCGCACGAGCGTTGAGCGCGCCCAGTGGCACTCCACCACATCGAGCAATTGCTGCACGTGTAGTTCGCCAAAACGCTCCATCACGGCGGGGAAGAGAATGTGTTCCTCGTCCGCAGACACAAGACGGATATTTTCCGTCGCGCGCAAGTAGGAGACAAGAGTTTCAACCAATTCATCCACGGAACAGCTGCGAAAGTACGCCTGTCGCTCCGCCATCGCCGCGCTCACGTGCAGTGGGACAGACATTGGCGTTTCATCCGCAACGGGATCGGCTGACATGTGCGCTGTGGGCTCTGCCGGGATTTCTTCACCCGCGGAAGGGCTCTCAGTCCCTTCCGCCTCATCGCCATCAAAGCACGAACGTACGTTTTCGTTTCCCCCAAAGCGCATAGGTTCAATCGAGACACCGGCGAGTTGCGATTTGGGGATCTCCTCGGAGATTGTGTCCGCGTGCAGTTCTGCCATGTCTTCATCCGATGGAACAACGCGGCGACGAGGCACCACACGATCTGTTTTTTCACTAATGCCTCCGCCGCCGCTCTCAGTAATACTCCGTGCTTGGCAAAAGATGGGAAAGCATCCAATCCGCGAAGAGAGTAATAGCCGACGTTGCATTCAAGAAAAAAAAAAAACAATATCAACTAGATTACAAATAATAATAAAGAATTGGTCCTACTACTATTGCAAATCCTATACGTAAGGATCCTCTGTGATGATATTCACTTTTCAGTGCCAACGCATATTGTATCCAAACAATTGTATAGAATTGTTAAAAAAAAAAAAAAACGATGTAAACAGTAAAATAAAAACAAAATTCGAAGGTATTATTTTACACTTATTCATTCCATTATTTATATATATATATATATATATATATATGACACATTTAGGAAAACAAGATCTGCTCAAACATCCACACAAGTAGACACAAATTGCATGCATGATCTTAGTCTGTAATTATAACAGATTATTAATAAAATGAAAAACTGTATGTGAATCCTTTTCCCTCCTCCTTTTTCTCGTTCGTTTTTGCACTTTCGCCATCATCCCTTCTAAAGTTGAAGGAGAAAACAGGACAAAAAAAAAGACCGTTCATCCAGTGATCATCTCCTCTCTTCCTCCCTCGCGCTCTCTCTCTCTCTCTCACTGTATGTATGTAAGTATGTATGTAAGTGTGTGTGTCGTTATTTGTGAATTATTCCCTAGTACATGGCTCGGCCAAGTAACTTCTGCGCCAGTGCCTTGTCCGCCTCTTCACCAAACCTTCGTGCCACTTCAGAAGCAAAAAGACAAAGCATACGCTGCTGCCGCGCAAGGAGCAACGGCGACTCCTCAATCATCTGAATAAACAGCCGCGCCTTTTTCGCGTCAAAGCGCTGCTGCCCAAGCACGCGCAGCACGTCCTCCTCGCTCGAAGTGTTCGTTATCTTTGCGTCCTGCAGGCGCCTCTGGATTGCTGAGCTAATCGCTCGTTCCGACCACACAGAGAATGCCGTTGGCCGCGCAGCGCCGCTTTCCGCGCGCCGCATGTGCACAGACGCCATCAGCCGGGCGCCGGCGAAAAGATTGTAAAGCCCCACACGGCTGAATGCCTCGCAGAACCGGGCCGCCTCTACAGGGATCAGAGAAATGTGTATGATCATCTGTCGCTCGTACACGTAGATGAGTTCATCGTAAACGCGTTGCACAGCCTTCACACTGCCATCGGGAAATGTACCAGTGTCCACCTGTGAAGCATCGTCACTAAGTTCAGGCTGATTCGCAAGCGCAATGTGACCCTCGCGTAGCTGTGCCATACGTGGATACTGTGGTTGATTACGCATACCAAGAATGATACTGTGTTCAAGTACACGCGAGGCAATGGAGCCGGGCAAGAGTCGAGCCTCCTGCATAGCGGTCAGTGGCTCCGCAAAGGAATCCACGCAACTGCGAATGCGGGAACCAATCGACGAAGAAGACGCATACCGACGAGAGATTCTGTAGAGCAGCTCCACCCAACCGAGTAACTGCGATGCACGAAGACTCCAGCGAAACGTCTCACATATGGAAAATAAGTGATCCATAAAGGGCGCAATCTTAATTTGTGAGAAGAGAGCGGGTTTCTGCAAAAGGGTGCGCAGTGCAGCTTTGGTGATCGCAAGCGAAGACGGGTATGACACACCGCGCGCAACAATCTCGTCCATCACTGCCTGTATCAGACTCGGTGAGTCGCAGTGAAATTGCCGAACACAACTCGTGAACATCATGAGCTGTTCACGATTCAGGTGACGTACCAATGGCGCAAGAAGAAATTCTGACACACTGGAAAGAGATGCGTTGTACTCGATACCAATCTCTCCGGCAAGATTCAACAGAGAAAGTAATTCTGTCGGCGTAAGACCTGTGGCTCGATCGATACGTCGTGCAATGGCAGTGCGAGATATCTGACGCGCAGTTTTAGCCGAACCTTTCGTGTCCTCCACCAAAACAAGCGCCTGTGTTTCAAAAGCCATATTTTTTAAAGCCTTGTCAGCAAAGTCAAAGACAGTCGAAACATCACCGCACCAGCTTTCTCGCTTTAGTACACGCAGCACACGAAACAACTGACGTGTAGTGAGGCCGGAGAATACATGACCGACCGGTGTCCCACGACTTTCTAAAGAATTCGCGTTCTTTTTGGTTTCTTTTTTTTCATCTCCCAAAGCCGCATTGCGGATTTCGCTACGCATGGATCGATTCAGTTGCGCCAAACGACCCACAAGACGACGCCAGACATGATCTGGAGCATGCGTGCCTGCATTATTCACTGCCCACATAACCGTAATTAAAGGCTCCGCATCTGTCATTGTGTTCAAATCCACAAGCGCTGCCTCCACGGCGGAGCCAAGCAGTGCCACTTGTCCTGTGAACACATGCGGGCACTGTGTCAGCACCGCACGCGCCTCCTCTGCGTTCATTGCGCCGCTCTTCAGCCGCTCAGAAACCCACGCGCGAAGACTGTTCTTCAGAAAGGCATGATGACAGCTGCCAGTCACGTCCATAAGCGGTTCGGGCCAACGCGGGCGCAGCAGTCGCACGGCGAGAAGAAGTGGCACTTCGCGTTTTTCAACCACACGTGATGCGGCTTCCAAAAGCACATCGCGATGTACACGAGGGAGCAGTGGGTGCTTGGAGCGCAGTGCAATGTATTGCCGACGCACAGATGAGGCCTTCGAGCGACTGAGTGTGAAGAGCCGCGCCTCCCGCAATATGTAAGCGCTCAGTCCCGCAATAAGCCTTTCCGGATCCGCACTGTATTCCTTGTTCGCAATGGTTTCTGTGAAAGAAGTTGGGTCTGCATCCTTCGCTACAGCATTGTGTGACTGCAACTGAGTGGCGACTGAAGTTAGATACGTTACCAAAGGAATCGCGGCGGGTTTAATGGGCGTGGGCGGTATCTCCACCGCTGCTTCTGCGGACTCGGCAGGCTCCGCCTTCGCATTCCCTGCGATAAATCGTGGTAAGGAAACGTACCAAGCCGTACTTGGTATCTTCAGTGCCAAGCGACGCATAAAAGACAATAATATATGTATATATGCCTATAGTTATTTATATAACAAATTGTGCAATATAAAGCGGAACTGCAGAACTCGCAAAAAAAAAAAAAAATGCTTAATATCACAGTTAAATTTTTATATAAGAAAAAAAACAAAATAGAGCATACAGAAAAAAAATTTTTTTTTTTTGTATAATGTATTTCTTTTTTTTTTGTTTTTTAATATCAAGACAGACAATGTTAGAAGCCACTTTTACAACATTAAAAGAATATAGTATAAAAACACACACACACAGAAACAAAAAAAATGTGTTCATGGTTGATAATACACTCATTGTTACGATGTTGACAAAGGCGCACAAACTGGGCATGGTGACAAACCCAATCTTGGCCGGCAGCATCCCCAGCAGTGCCACGCGATTTCTCTGCCGCGCAGGACATCCTCCGGGCCCGGGGAGAGACTCAGCGCTGGCAGCGCGGCATCCACCCGACCGCTCCATGCTCGATACTTAAAACCACGCGCAAAAATGTAAGTTTCCAAGCTTTCACCTTTGCTCTCTCTTGGTTTGCAAACATCAACAAAAGAAAAATATCTCCGCGTACACGCAAGGACCTTATTAAAGTGTGTCGAGTGCATTGCTTTTGATACAAAACACGTGTTTTTGCTCCGTGTCCTTTGCGACACATAATTGCGTTGATAAAACAATGTGCAGGCTAAACGCAAGGCACCCATTGTCATTTGATTCTGCGCATATGTGACTGAAGAGGCTGCGTGAAACCCACCAACGGAAACCCCATCGTGCAGAACCACGTCTACCGTACGATTCCACTGAGAAGATCGAAGCTCCTCGCTCTCAAGTGTTGTGCGCACGTAATTCAGAACCTTTTTGTGATCGCTTATGTCGCATTTAAAGCTAATAAGATGATTCATTGGAGCCAGCAGACGATTATCCACAGCAATGACTAAAGGAGAGATAACTGGAACAGGGGAGGCCGTAGACATACGCTGCAGCGCCACTTCGGAGAATCCACCAGGTGCCGCGGCCAAGTCAATAACAGTTCTGCAACCCGAAGAAAAGATTTGGTATTTGTCATCCAACTCCACTAACTTTAATGCGGAGCGACACCGATACATGATGCACAGGGAAAATCAGACACACACACACACACACAAGAAGTAGTCCTTGCTACATGTATTCTATTTTTATTTAAAATGCAAAAAAAAAAAAAAACACAAAATAAAAAACAAGAAAGAGAAGAAAAAAATAAATTAGGACACTTATTCTGATATATTCATTTAGCTTAATAAAAAGTAAGTTGATAAAAAAAAAATCAAAGACAACATAAAAAAGTATCAAATACAGAAATCATTTAATATTTCATATAAGGAATATACAATCAAAGTATAGAACGAATTTCAAAAAAATAAAATGCAAAAAAAAAAAAAAAAAACTACTTGAAAAATTTTCAAAAAAAAATATTAGGACATAATAAACTTGGAACAGCAGTGGAAGCATGAGAAAAAAACAATTCTCTCCTCATAAAACCTTATACTCAAGACAACAACTCGGAAGAGGTCAATGGCTTATAATTAAAAGAGCCGTGATCATCTAATTGTGCAGAAGAAAAACTATCAATTGCAGTTGAGCCACACTCCAAGTGAGCCAATGCACTTAATTCCAAAATCACCCAATTCATATTTCCATCCATTTGTTGCGCAGCAGCAGATTGTACTGCACTCTCCACGTAGCTCAAAAGTTCAGCGGAGATAGTACTGAATTCAGATCCCACGGCAGAAAGTGCATCTGCTTCCGCATTAGTAGGAAGACAAAGTGACTCACCTCCTTCACTTGATTTTTTCAATCGTATACTCGCGTTCAAGTAGCGCAAGTTTGGAGACATGTCTTTTCCAAAAGGTTGTTGGAAGCCCAGATAAGGCGAGGAATGATCCCTTGCACTATTCACAGTACGCACATGATCCTTTTTATTTATATTTCCTATCCCTGATTGTGCAATGTGGGGTAATGGGATTTCTGCTTGCAATGTATATTCGCCCTGTTTATGATGATGATATTCCGTGTCGGACAAAGTAAGAGTGCCTCTCTTTCGCATTTTTCTTTGCCGGCGTTCCTGAATTTGTTTCTGAAGTCTATGTTTTCTATGTAAGAGACGAAAAATTTCCGTGTCAAACAATCTCCTGGTCGCCCACAGTGATCGTGAAGGGGTATCCATCATTTTAAGGACTACACTGATAGGCTGGCCATGCAAGAGCGCATCAAAGATATGCCAAAGATCATCTGAGAGATCATGAAAACCACTAGAACGCGTTTCATTAAAAAATGTAAAGCACATCTCATTGCTCAATGATAATAGTCCGTCTACCTCTCCATGTGTATAGGTTATACATTCACCTAATTCTTTATGCTTAATGGAACGAACCAGAAGCCATAGCAACCCACGAGACAAAACATACGCATCTACTTGGTAAGGACTCCAAGTGGCGGATTTCAGCTTTATCTCTGGAAAAAATTTCATTGGTGTTCCACTAGGGTACGTAGTCGGTGATTTGACAGAGCTTCCAAAGTTTGCCAACTTATAGTGATGCATGGCATACATGTAGATATTTGACGGAATTGGATTGCCATGAACAATATGAGCCGCGTGAAGAACCTCTAGCGCAAGAAGACTGTGCTGAAGAGCACATCGCCAAAAACTCTCCGCCGGAATCCTGTACTGTTCTCCACGAAAGTGATATGGATCCAGTGCACATTCCTGCACGGAGCCTCTTGGAAAGTATTCACATTGAATTAGAAATGCAACCGTTTCGGTTGAAACAGTTGAGGAAACTACAGAATGTGGGAAAACTGTGTAAAAACGTGCAATATGATCGGCTGCTTGTTGTTGTAAAGGTGTCTCAGGCGCATTAGAGAGTGTGAGACACTCTAATTCTGTGCGAAGACCTTCTCTAAAAGATCCGGGAACTTCCTTCACAGCATACGGAAGCCCATCCGTACAATGAGTTGCCAGCCAGACAATACCATTTCGTTCAATATTAAGAGCAATAAATTTGTTTTGTTTTCGCCAAGGAATCCAGTGGAGAAATTGGTATCGGTGAGGGTTTCGAAAGTCTTCTCCAACTACTACACTCTCGTCCTCTGGGGAGCTGAGTTTTCGTTCGCAGTGCGTAACGCGTAGCAAAGGCGAGGCTTGCGGGGAATCATTTTGTTCGGCTATGCGGGAGTCAGATGAAATCTTGCAGGACTTCACCTCAGGAGTCCGCGCGGCTTCGCGTGCCGCAGAAAATTGAACACCATCCTTCGAGAAATCAAGATTTACTGCTGCCGAAAATTCTCCAGTCATCTGCTTGGTGGGATGAAACATAAAACCCTGCTGGGAACGAAGTATCCCGCGTGATGGCTGAGACGGGGGCTGAGTTGAAGGAAGGCAGAGACTTTCTGGAGACTCTTCTTGGTATTTAAGAGTAAAACAGAAAGCAGTGGGGGTACCTTCCACAGATGACAAAGTACTAAATGAAGGATCTGACTCTGCCGTCACATGATGGAGCGGACTCTTCTCTTTTGGCAATTCACCTACATGCGCAAAGGTTTTCTTACCAAAGCGTGGTATGTCAGAGAGACTGGGTACATTTGTTATGGAAGCGGTTGCGTCTACCATGCAAGGAGAGTTTTTAACCTCAAACATAGAAGATTGGTTGACTCCGCACGAATAGGACTTTCCTGAAGGAGATAGCACCACAGAAGGACTATCTCCGTTCTGTTTAGATACCATGTTGGCGGAATTAGTCGTTCCATCGTCATCACATTCGTCAATTAAAAGGTTCAACGAACGCACTGTTTCTCTACCCCCATGCAACGCATTAGGGCTTCGGAGAGGATTACACTTCATACAACGGATTTTCTGTGGTGAAATTGTTTGTGTATACATCACGACACACGCATTCGCAGACAATTTTTCTATAGTTACCTCTTCTTCTTTGATCTCAGAGTGTGGCGCACCCCAATCCGAAAAGGCCACAAATGTAATATTTTCTTCTGCGCTAAATCCACGGTACGGTGAGTAAGGGTTGCGATTTGGTGAAAGAACGTCCACATTACACAACTTTGCCTCCAATGCAGGTGCAACGGATTGCCTGTGGATTTGCACCGCCAAGCTTTTTTGCCGGGTCGAAAAGCATTTGGATGATCGTTGTGGCGACATTGGTGCTGGTGTGTGTAAATGCGTTCCAAAAGATACAAAACTAGAAATGATATTTTCAAGTGGTGTGTGGGGGGATTGGAATGATCCCTTTTCCAAAGGGCAGGAAGTGTCGTGTAGTCGTGTCTCAATCTCCGACAAGCAGTTCTTAGAGAAAGGGGATTTCTTATGTAGCTCCTCATTTTCCCGCGCATCACTTAATTTATCGTTGGAATATGTGTCAACAAGACGAGTCATCGAGTCATCTATTGCACCTTCAACAATCCCTGTGTGTTCCTCCTTGACTGCTTGCTCACCACGCGATCTCAACAGGCTCTCCTCTTCACCATTCATAGATAACTCATTCCATATTCTCCGATCCTTTTGAAAAGAAGAAGGAAAAGAATATTTTGGTACTTCATCCGTGTTCTCCGTTGCACTCAACAGAGTTTGCTCACCAGTGCCTTGCAAGCCCAATTCTTGAAAAACATTTTCTGTCCTGGTCTCGTCGCTAGAAATTTGAGAGGGAATCCGAGAGAAGGAATGCGAATCCTTCTCCTTTGTGCATATATCCAATCCAACAGGCGATGTTGCATTGGCTTCAATCATTTCCAAGGAACTATAAACATTCATTTTTAAAAACAACTCTTCTGCTTTTTTTTTTTTTGACAATAATTTCTGTTGACGTTTGCTCT
>JASANW010001238.1:0-27674 GCA_030849725.1 Trypanosoma boissoni
TTATTTAATTATTTAATTATTTTATTTAATTAATTATGGAATTTTTAATTATTTAATTTATTTAATTATGTGTATTTGGTAAGATATATAGTATCTACTAAAAATAACATTATATTTTATACTTTTTAATTTAAGGAGAATTATTATAAACAAACGCATAAAAGCAATACTTAATACTAAATAATAATGTGGTCCCATAAGTGGCTCGTAACTAAATTGCATTTTTTGGAGTGCATTTTAATTATTTATTTAATTAATAGGGGTTATTTTGTTTATTTTATTTTACATTTGTTTATACTTGTTTGTTGTTTGTTTATTTTATTTTACATTTGTCTGTTTATTTTATTTTACATTTGTTTATACTTGTTTGTTGTTTGTTTATTTTATTTTATTTTACATTTGTTTGTTTATTTTAATTTTATTTTACATTTGTTTGTTTATTTTATTTTACATTTGTTTATTTATTTTATTTTACATTTGTTTGTTTATTTCTTTTATTTTACATTTGTTTATACTTGTTTGTTGTTTGTTTATTTTATTTTACATTTGTTTGTTTATTTCTTTTATTTTACATTTGTTTATACTTGTTTGTTGTTTATTTCTTTTATTTTACATTTGTTTATACTTGTTTGTTGTTTATTTTAATTTTATTTTATATTTGTTTGTTTATTTTATTTTACATTTGTTTGTTTATTCTTTTGTTTTACATTTGTTTTTGTTTAATTTCTATTTTATATTTGTTTATATTTGTTTATATTTGTTTATATTTGTTTATACTTGTTTGTTGTTTGTTTATTTTATTTTACATTTGTTTGTTTATTTTATTTTACATTTGTTTNTTTATATTTGTTTATATTTGTTTATATTTGTTTATATTTGTTTATATTTGTTTATATTTGTTTATATTTGTTTATATTTGTTTATATTTGTTTATATTTGTTTATATTTGTTTATATTTGTTTTTGTTCTTGTATTGGGTGTGTACTTGTTTTTGGAGGGTGGGCCTGTATAGTAAACAATTTTCGTTTTACCGTTGATTTATCGCGTTTTAAAGTTGGGGCTTACTTGGGGTGTGATTTATAGGGGTATGTGTTTTGGGGTAGTGTGTACAGGTGTAGGTGGTTTATAGGTATTTTGCGTATTGTTTTGCGCTTTGCCGGTTTTATTGATTTTGTTGACCATTCCTTTATAATTAAATTCTTTTTTTAATAAACATAATGGATTTTTGTTTGCTCTAATTTAATTAAAAAACTTTATTTTATTTTCATTTATTCACATTATTTACGAATAATTTCTATATTTTATTAATCTTTTTTATTAATATTAAATATATCACTCACATCGGGATCATAATTTTATTATTTAAATTTTATTTTATCCATAATTAAATATATCACATTGGAATCATAAGTTTATTATTTAAATCGTACTATTTAATTAAAAAATCGGAATTTTAAATTTTATTTTATTAAATTTTATTTGTTTTTCATTTATTTACACATAATCAAATTTTATTTTTATTAAATCTTATTTATTTTTCATTTATTTACACATAATTTCAATAGTTTATTGACCTTTTTTATCCAAATTAAATATATCACATTGGAATCATATGTTTATTATTTAAATCGTACTATTTAATTAAAGATCGGAATTTTAAATTTTATTTTTATTAAATTTTATTTATTTTCACATAAGATCAATAGTTTATTGACATTTTTTGTCCAAATTAAATATATCACATTGGAATCATATATTTATTATTTACATCGTACTATTTAATTAAAAAATCGGAATTTTAAATTTTATTTTTTAAATTTTATTTTTATTTTTATTAAATTTTATTTTTATTAAATTTTATTTATTTTCACTTATTTACAAATAATTTTAATAGTTTATTAACATTTTTTGTCCAAATTAAATATGTCACATTGGAATCATATGTTTATTATTTAAATCGTACTATTTAATTAAAAATCGGAATTTTAAATTTTATTTTTTAAATTTTATTTTTATTTTTATTACATTTTATTTTTATTAAAATTTTATTTATTTTCACTTATTTACCAAATAATTTTAACCAAACTAAATATATCATATTGGGGTCATAAGTTTATTATTTAAATCGTACTATTTAATTAAAAAAATAGGAATTTTAAATTTTATTTTTATTAAATTTTATTTATTTTCACTTATTTACCAAATAATTTTAATATTTTATTGACATTTTTTGTCCAGACTAAATATATCATATTGGGGTCATAAGTTTATTATTTAAATCATACTATTTAATTAAAAAATCGGAATGACATTTTTTGTCCAGACTAAATATATCATATTGGGGTCATAAGTTTATTATTTAAATCGTACTATTTAATTAAAAAATAGGAATTTTAAATTTTATTTTTATTAAATTTTATTTATTTTCACTTATTTACCAAATAATTTTAATATTTTATTGACATTTTTTGTCCAGACTAAATATATCATATTGGGGTCATAAGTTTATTATTTAAATCATACTATTTAATTAAAAAATCGGAATTTTAAATTTTATTTTTATTAAATTTTATTTATTTACACCATAAGTTCAATAGTTTATTGACATTTTTTGTCCAGACTAAATATATCATATTGGAATTCATAAGTTTATTTTTTAAATCGTATTATTTAATTAAAAAATCGGAATTTTAAATTTTATTTGTTTTTCATTTATTTAACACATAATTAAATTTTATTTTTATTAAATTTTATTTATTTTCACTTATTTACAAATAATTTTAATAGTTTATTGACCTTTTTTGTCCAAATTAAATATATCACATTGGAATCATATGTTTATTATTTAAATCGTACTATTTAATTAAAAATCGGAATTTTAAATTTTATTTTTATTAAATTTTATTTACACATAAGTTCAATAGTTTATTGACATTTTTTGTCCAGACTAAATATATCATATTGGAATCATAAGTTTATTTTTTAAATCGTACTATTTAATTAAAAAATCGGAATTTTAAATTTTATTTTATTAAATTTTATTTGTTTTTCATTTATTTACACATAATTAAATTTTATTTTTATTAAATTTTACTTATTTTTCACTTATTTACAAATAATTTTAATAGTTTATTGCCATTTTTTGTCCAAATTAAATATATCACATTGGAATCATATGTTTATTATTTAAATCGTACTATTTAATTAAAAAATCGGAATTTTAAATTTTATTTTTATTTTTATTACATTTTATTTTTATTAAAATTTTATTCATTTTCACTTATTTACCAAATAATTTTAATAGTTTATTGACATTTTTTGTCCAAATTAAATATATCACATTGGGATCATAATTTTATTATTTAGATCGTACTATTTAATTAAAAAATCGGAATTTTAAATTTTATTTTTATTTTTATTACATTTTATTTTTATTAAATTTTATTTATTTTCACTTATTTACCAAATAATTTTAATATTTTATTGACATTTTTGTCCAGACTAAATATATCATATTGGGGTCATAAGTTTATTATTTAAATCGTACTATTTAATTAAAAAATCAGAATTTTAGATTTTATTTTTATTAAATTTTATTTATTTTCATTTATTTACAAATAATTTTAATATTTTATTAACATTTTTTGTCCAAATTAAATATATCACATTGGGATCATAATTTTATTATTTAGATCGTACTATTTAATTAAAAATCGGAATTTTAAATTTTATTTTTATTACATTTTATTTTTATTACATTTTATTTTTATTACATTTTATTTATTTTTCACTTATTTACACATAATTTTAATATTTTATTGTCGTTTTGACCAGACTAAATATATCACATTGGGATCATAATTTTATTATTTAGATCGTACTATTTAATTAAAAATCGGAATTTTAAATTTCATTTTTATTAAATTTTATTTTTATTCAATTTTATTTTTATTCAATTTTATTTTTATTCAATTTTATTTTTATTCAATTTTATTTTTATTCAATTTTATTTTTATTCAATTTTATTTATTTTTCACTTATTTACAAATAATTTTAATATTTTATTGACATTTTTGTCCAAACTAAATATATTCATATTGGAGGCATAAGTTTATTATTTACATCGTACTATTTTAATTAAAAAATTGGAATTTTAAATTTTATTTTTATTAAATTTTATTTATTTTTCACATATTTACAAATAATTTTAATATTTTATTGACGCTTTTGTCCAGACTAAATATATCATATTGGGATCATTAAGTTTATTTTTTAAATCGTACTATTTAATTAAAAAATCAGAATTTTAAATTTTATTTTTATTAAATTTTATTTATTTTCATTTATTTACAAATAATTTTAATATTTTATTAACATTTTTTGCCAGACTAAATATATCACTATTGGCATCATATGTTTATTATTTAGATCGTACTATTTAATTAAAAAATCGGAATTTTAAATTTTATTTTTATTAAATTTTATTTTTAAATTTTATTTATTTTTCACTTATTTACAAATAATTTTGATATTTATTGACATTTTTATCCGTACTAAAAATATATCATATTGGGGTTATAAGTTTGTTATTTAGGCTGTACTATTTAATAAAAAATCGGGTTGGGGTTGTTTATTGTTTATTGGGTTTGGGTGGAGGGTTTGTGTTTTGTTTTTGTTCATAATATAGTTTTGTTTTAAAATGTGGGTATACCTTACCTAACTTGTTTGTCTTTAGATTAATAAGGTGCATTCCGTACTTTTACTTTCCAGCTCATTATTTCCAACCATACCCACCACTTCTCCACCTTTCTAATTTTCTTTAAAAAAATTTCGGTCCCGAGAGTGTTTTTACAAAAAATCTTTGATTTTTTTTAAAAACACCATAATAATGTAATAATAATATTACAGAAATAATACATATTTATTACAATATTATATAATATATTATTAATCCGCGCGCGCGCGTGTATGTACTTAACTGCTTTTGTCATCTATTCCTTCGTAAAATACTTTTACCGGAGGTTAATTAATAATTATTTATATTTAATGTATATAGTTACTTTATAGTTACACTTTACAATTAAAATTAATTACTTTGATGTATCTTATTTTTGTTTTTGTTCATAATATAGTTTTGTTTTAAAATGTGGGTATACCTTACCTAACTTGTTTGTCTTTAGATTAATAAGGTGCATTCCGTACTTTTACTTTCCAGCTCATTATTTCCAACCATACCCACCACTTCTCCACCTTTCTAATTTTCTTTAAAAAAATTTCGGTCCCGAGAGTGTTTTTACAAAAAATCTTTGATTTTTTTTAAAAACACCATAATAATGTAATAATAATATTACAGAAATAATACATATTTATTACAATATTATATAATATATTATTAATCCGCGCGCGCGCGTGTATGTACTTAACTGCTTTTGTCATCTATTCCTTCGTAAAGTACTTATTATTTATTAATTTTTAATTATTTTTTATTTTACTTTTATTATTTTTACTTTTCTTCCTATTTTGTTAATTTATTGTCCTTTCTATTGGTTTATAGTATTCTTCTAAGTCATGCCTTTGATAACTTATCTCATATCATATTACTTAACTATATGTCCGGTATTATAATTTTGCAGTTACCCCTATATTAATAATAGTTTACATTTAAAACTAATTGAGCTTGCTAGTGATCTAGTGTATTCGTTTCAGCTCTATTATTTTCGACTATACCCTTCTCGACTTTCTAGTTTCTTTAAAAAATTTGAGTTCCTGTTTTGAAAATTTAAAAATCTAAAAAATCAAAAAAATTAAAAAAGTTCAAAAAATTAAAAATTCAAAAAAAATTAAAAATTCAAAAATTTAAAAATTTAAAAATTTAAAAAAATTGGAATATTAAAAAATATAAATTTTAAAAAAAATCCGAATACTCTTAAAAATCAAAAAATTGGAGGAATGTTTAACAATCTTTCACCGAATTTAATTAATTTATTGGGGTTTTTCGGCTGTCGTTATTCTACTTAAACTTAATTCCTTATTAATACAATCACTCCGATTAGATTTGCCCGGTTTTATTTATCATAAAACATACAATTAATAATTCTAAAATTAGGTTTCCATGCAGTCGACCCGTTCTAAAATTAAATTTCATGCAGTCGGCCCGTTCTAAAATTTGGAATTGTTGCGGACGATTCTTGTTATTACATACAGTCGACCCGTTCTAAAATTAAATTTCATGCAGTCGGTCCGTTCTAAAATTGGGGTTATTACAGGTTTTGTGGTGCATACAGTCGACCCGTTCTAAAATTAAATTTCATGCAGTCGCATCGTTCTAAAATTAAATTTTATGGTCAAAATTGCGTGGTTATACAGTCACACCGTTCTAAAATTAAATTTAATTTTTTGCATACATACAGTCAACCCGTTCTAAAATTAAATTTCATGCAGTCGCCCCGTTCTAAAATTAAATTTCATGCAGTCGGCCCGTTCTAAATTTGGGGTGTTACATGATTTTTTGTGTTACATACAGTCGGTCCGTTCTAAAATTAAATTTCATGCAGTCGACTCGTTCTAAAATTTGAAAGTTCTTGCGGAAATTCTTGTTGTTACATACAGTCGACCCGTTCTAAAATTAAATTTCATGCAGTCGACCCGTTCTAAAATTGGGTTTATTACAGGGAATTCTTGGTGGTGCATACAGTCGACTCGTTCTAAAATTAAATTTCATGCAGTCGCCTCGTTCTAAAATTAAATTTTATGCTTAAAATTTGCGTGGTTATACAGTCACACCGTTCTAAAATTGAATTTAATTTTTGCATAAATACAGTCGACCCGTTCTAAAATTAAATTTCATGCAGTCGACCCGTTCTAAAATTAAATTTCATGCAGGTCACCCCGTTCTAAATTTAGTTGTATTGCATAAATTTTGTGTTGCATACAGTCGACCCGTTCTAAAATTAAATTTCATGCAGTCGACCCGTTCTAAAATTTGAATTTGTTACAGGTACTTGTGTTTGAATACAGTCAACCCGTTCTAAAATTAAATTTCATGCAGGCTGACTCGTTCTAAAATTAAGTTTTAAGCTTAAAATTTTGCGTGGTTATCAGTCACACCGTTCTAAAATTAAATTTAATTTTTGCATAAATACAGCCGACCCGTTCTAAAATTAAATTTCATGCAGTCGACTCGTTCTAAAATTAAATTTCATACAGTCGGCCCGTTCTAAATTTAAACTTATTGCATAAATTTTTGGTGCTACATACAGTCGGCCCGTTCTAAAATTAAATTTCATGCAGCCGACTCGTTCTAAAATTGGGTTTTAGGCTTAAAATTTTGTGCGACAATACCAGTCACACCGTTCTAAAATTAAATTTTGTTTTGGTGTAGTAACTTCTAAAATTAAATTGCATGCAGTCGACCCGTTCTAAAATTAAATTTCATGGAGTCGACTCGTTCTAAAATTAAATTTATGCTTAAAAATTTGTGTGGTTTATACAGTCACACCGTTCTAAAATTAAATTTAATTTTTGGATAAATACAGTTGACCCGTTCTAAATTTAAATTTCATGCAGTCGACTCGTTCTAAAATTAGATTTTATACCAACATCACACACCAAAATATTCAATTGATATGCTCTAAATTCAAATTTTTATCTACACTATATTTTACCTATTTACCCTTGGGTTTTTTGTTCTTATTTAACACATAAATGATTTTTATTGTAGTTAGCACATTTTTGTATTTTTTTTCAGGTTTTATTTTAATTATCTCTCTTTTCTCGCTACCCTGCTTTTTATTTTTAGGTTTAGAGCTTTACATATAACACTTACTATACACCTTTGGGTTGTGGGTTGGTGCTTTTTACTGTTGATTTTTGGTGTTTTTGTACGTTTTCTTTACCGGGTTTGGGGTTTGGGAGTACCATGGTATCTTCATATTTTGACGTCTGCACCCTATAAGAATTTCTTGTTACGTATTTAATTAAAAATACCCTCAAATACATTTTAATACGGCTTCCCTGTGTAAAATCCCCCAATTAATTAAATAATTAGGATAAATTAAGTAAATAATTAAAAATCCCCCGATTAATTAAAAATGACCCAAAAAATGCATTTTATTATTAATTAATTAAAAATAGCTTCAAAAATAGGATTCCCCATTAAAATTTCCCCGATTAATTAAAAATAACCCCCAAAAGTGCATTTTAATACGGTTTACCCTGTGATAAAATCCCATGAATAATTAAATAATTAATTAAAAATAGCCCCATAAATGGTTTTTTGCACTGGTTCCCCTTTAAAAATTCCCCAATTAATTAAAAATGACCCCAAAAATGGGTTTTAATACGGACTACCTGTGGTAAAATACCCTAAATAATTAATCAGTTAATTAAAAATGGTCCCAAAAATGGATTTTAAATACGGACTACCTGTGGTAAAATCCACCTATTAATTAAAAATGACCTCAAAAATGCCTTTTATTACAGTGCACCTGTGTAAAATCTCCTATTAATTAAAAATAGGCCCAAAAATGGTTTTTTGCACTGGTTCCCCATTAAAATTTCCCCAATTAATTAAAAATGACCCTCAAAAGTGCATTTTAATACGGTTTACCCTGTGGATAAAATACCCTGAATAATTAAATAATTAATCAATTAATTAAAAATAACCCTCAAAAGTGCATTTTTAATGCGGTTTATCCTGTAATAAAATCCCCTGAATAATTAATTATTTATTTATTTATTTATTTATTTAAAAATGACCTCCAAAAATGCATTTTATTACAGTGTTCCTGTGGTAAAATCCACCTTTTAATTAAAAAGGACCCCCAAAAATGGATTTTATTACAGTATTCCTGTGGTAAAATCCATCGATTAATTAAAAATGACCCCCCAAAATGCATTTTATTACGGTTTACCTTGTAGATTCCACTTTAATTAAAAATGACCCCAAAAAATGCATTTTAATACGGTTTACCTGTGGTAAAATCCACCTTTTAATTAAAAATGACCCCAAAAAATGGATTTTAAATACGGTCTACCTGTGGTAAAATACCCTGAATAATTAAATAATTAATCAATTAATTAAAAATAACCCCCAAAAGTGCATTTTAATACGGTGGGTTACCCTGTGATAAAATCCCCTGAATAATTAATTAATTAATTATTTATTTATTTATTTATTTATTTATTTAAAAATGACCCCCAAAAAATGCATTTTAATACGGTCTACCTGTGGTAAAATACCCTAAATAATTAATTAATTAATTAATTAAAAATAGCTCCAAAAATGGTTTTTAGTACTGGTTGCCCTTTAAAATTTCCCCAATTAATTAAAAATGACCCCCAAAAAATGGATTTTAATACGTTTTACCTGTGGTAAAATACCCTAAATAATTAAATAATTAATCAATTAATTAAAAATGACCCCCAAAAATGCATTTTAACACGGTTTACCCTGTTAAAAATCCACCTACTAATTAAAATGACCCCCAAAAATGCATTTTATTACAGTGCACCTGTGTAAAATCTCCTTTTAATTAAAAATAGGCCCAAAAATGGTTTTTTGTACTGGTTCCCCATTAAAATTTCCCCAATTAATTAAAAATGACCCCAAAAAATGGATTTTAAATACGGTCTACCTGTGGTAAAATACCCTGAATAATTAAATAATTAATCAATTAATTAAAAATAACCCTCAAAAGTGCATTTTAATACGGTTTACCCTGTGATAAAATCCCCTAAATAATTAATTAATTAATTAATTAAAAATAGCCCCAAAAATGGTTTTTAGTACTGGTTGCCCTTTAAAATTTCCCCAATTAATTAAAAATGACCCCCAAAAAATGGATTTTAATACGTTTTACCTGTGGTAAAATACCCTAAATAATTAAATAATTAATCAATTAATTAAAAATGACCCCCAAAAATGTATTTTAACACGGTTTACCCTGTTAAAAATCCATCGATTAATTAAAAATAACCTTCCAAAATGGATTTTATTACGGTTTACCCCTGTGTAGATTCCACTTTTAATTAAAAATGACCCCAAAAAATGGATTTTAATACGTTTTACCTGTGGTAAAATACCCTAAATAATTAAATAATTAATCAATTAATTAAAAATGACCCCCAAAAATGCATTTTAACACGGTTTATCCTGTTAAAAATCCACCTATTAATTAAAAATGATCCAAAAAATGCACTTTAACGCGGTTCACCATTTAGGGTATTTTAGCTTGTTTGTTTAAAATGGTATTGAGTTACAATAGATATATTATATATAATGATGAGATTTTTTGTTTGATGTGAGTGGTACTCGTATATTTAGACACAATGACTATGTATAAATATACAACAAATAACTTATATTCTATTTTATATATTTTGACAAATTAAATTATGTTAGTGTTTGTTTTAATATATGTATTTTATTTTATTTTTTTGTAGAGTATTTTATATGTATAAAACCAATAATACACAAAAGAAAAGACAATATTTTAAGTTATATCTTCAGTATAAAACAAAATTCCATACAAATAAAGATAAAAATAAGAAAAAACATATAAAATATCAACAACAAAAAACTATAAATAAACACACTAAAAATAATAATAAAAATACTCTTCAAAATAACATTATACAATCCACATTAAAAAAATAAAAAAATACACAGCCATAAAATAAAAAACTTAATGTCATTATTAAAAATAAAACAAAAATGGCTATATCAAAAAAACTAAAAAAATATAAATAAAATGCTCAAAAAACACAATAACTTGAAAACACAAAAATATACAAAAAATCTAATACAAAGAATATACTTATAAAACACATATAAAGACACATTGTACAATATACTAGACAACTTTCAAAGTCAAATAATAAAAAAAGACAATCTACTAAACAAAAACACTTGAATACAAAAAACAAAAAAAATAATAGAAAATAATTATATATAACTGTCAATAAAATAAATAATATACACACAAATACAAATTCCATAATAAAAAAAAAAGATACTAACATAAGCAGACATAGTAGCAAGTCTTTACAATAAAACCCACATAAAAATCATAAAGAACATGAATTTAATAATGCGAATATTAATAATAAACGGGCTAAGATACATCCGCAGAAATATAAAAAAAAATAACAACGCACATCTTGTAGACCAAAGAAAAAATGTATCCAGACTCCTAACACTATAAATAATGTTGCTTTATAAAACATATGATAACAAAAAAAAAGACATCCCACATATACATCTAAGCATAAACAACAAAACATAGAAAAACTTATTTGACAGATTGTACTAAAAGCGACATATCTTTTTGCATCAAAATTATAAAATACACATAAACTCATAAACAATAAAATAAAAGTAGATCATCCTAATAAATTATAAAAATAACTAAATCAAAAATCAAAACATCAAAATATAAAACTTACCAATATTATTCCACACACTACTAAGGTTGCAGCATGAATTAAAGCTGATACGGGGATGGGTCCTTCCATTGCATCTGGTAATCAAATATGTAAACCAAATTGGGTGCTTTTTGTAAATGCACAAACGATTAACAATAAAGTTACTCCACATATAAAATAATAATCTACACATAAAAAATTTATATAATAAAAAGTAATTACACAAAAGCCATTTGTAAAAAATATTGTAGAAAATGCGAAAATTAGTAATATATCTCCTATTTTACTTATAAAAAAGGCTTTAAATCCATATTTCAAAGCAAAAAATCTATATCAAAAGTATGATATTAAAAAAAACGAGAATAAACCTAATAACTCTCAACCACAATAGGCTGTTAAAAAATCGGAAGATAAAATAAAAAAATTCATGCATAACACAAATAATCAAAAAATATTAAAAAATCTACTTAATAATAAATCAAAATACATATAATAAAATGCATAAAATAAAATAAAACAAAATATTAAATTAATTAATAATAATATAAATAAATAAAAGCCTGTACAACTAAATGTAAGCATTACTACACAAAAATCTAACATAAGTATTAAACAAAAATCATAATAACAATATCCATACAAACATACCCCTATAATAAAGTAACTAAATATTATACAAAGTGCCATAAAGATAGGTATTAAAAGTGTTAACCAAAAACTTAAAATATGCCTTCCTAGAGTTAAAGTACCTGTGATAAAACCAAATAAAAAAAATAACATAAAAAAAAATAAAAACATTTATATTTTATTAACTATCTTGTTCCTTTATCAAACAAAAGGGTTCTCCCCCCATTCTTATTTGTTCCCCGCCCACCCGTTTCCCTTTTAAAATCCAGAAAGCTTAAAAACCGTCGGTTCCTGCTGGGTTCAAAGTGGGCTCTTTCTCACCAAACAAAGTAAACCCAAAACTCAAAAAAAATCCTCGCCTTTTTAAATGGTATCATTAAAGGTGATAGTGATAAGGGGCTATTTGGGGGGCAGAGTCGGGGGACATTGGGGAGAAGAATTCACGGATTAAACTAAGAAGGATTTTGTGAGGGAATACCTGGGGAGAAATTGGTTTTGGGAGAGGGGTGGAAAAGAGGTTTGGGGGAGATGACCACGGTATTGTTTGTTTTATTTAAGAATTTGTGGGATTTATTGTGTTTTTGTTTTTGGTTAGAATAGTAAGTATATTAAATAATAAAATACGATAGTAATAGAGGCTGTTATAAAAAAGAAATATATATCATTAATAGATAAATCTAAACGCATATATTTGTCCATTCAAACAAACGAATAAAAACTAAGACACATATATATGTATATTGAAGATACAAATACTGACAAAGATATTATATAAAAACATATTATATAAATAAATGATAAAGATGTTAGTCCGTATAAAATAAATATATCTATATAAAATAATAACATAAAAGGGAAATCTATGTTAAATAAAAATAAACTCAAAAATATAGAACTTCATATACTTATACCAAAAAAGGATACCATTAATAAAAAGATACGTACTCCATAATTATCATACATATAGCCTATTGTGATAAACATAAAAGAAGAACTTAAAATATGGGCCAAATTACAAAAAATTAATAAACCTATAAAAAGTAGATCATTATGTCATAATAAAATTAAACCTATACCTGTGTGGATAACTGACCAATTTGCTATAATTTTCTTATAATCAGATAAAAATAATAAAGTCAATGCTAAAAAACTTAGTCCTAATAAAATGAAACTATCTATAAAACCAATAAATCACAAAGATATATGATTAAATGCCAAAAATAAAAATTTAAATACTCCAAAAAAACCTATTTTTAACACAACACTTGCTAATAATACACTCATTTCTGTGTTTACCTCCACATGCATTTCCGGTAGTCATATATGGAAAGGTCATACTGGATATTTTATTGCAAACATTATAAATAATAATATTCATATATATATAGCTAAATACATACTATCGAAAAAACATACATCTAAAAAAGCTTGTAAATTTACAGTATTAAAATGGGATATTATTATGATACAAATCACAATACATAAAATGGAGCTTATAGAACTAAATATTACTAAATAAAATATAGCAAATATAAATCTATTATTAAAATTAAAAAAAAGACTTACGAAACAGATAGGAAAAAAAAGACTTTCAAATAATATCATGAAAAACATAAAGTCGTCTATTAATATTATTAAAACCACATCTATAAATATAAATATATAAGTAAGTATGATATAAAAATATTTATTATAAGACACTATTTTTTTTGATAATAAAAATATTAAAAAATATAATATTATCCCCATCAAAAATATAAATCATAGACTTACATAATTTAAATATATATTTATATATATATAATTAATTTCGATACCTACGCAAAAACTATAATTTACACAAATAAAAATTATTGATAATAATAAAAATATAAAATTAAATAAAATTATATTAAATTTTAACATTTAATTACTTTAATTTAATTTTATTTTTATATTTTGATTGACATACTTATTACATAAAGTACTTCTTATAAACCAATAGTATTTTTTATATTTTAAAGGAGGGTTCTTTTTAAGAGTTTTGGGGGATTTAGGGGAAAGGAGGGGTTTTTGGGGGTTTAGAGGAAGGGGGAGGGGAGGGGGAGAAGGGGATTTTCGTTTTATTTTTAAGATTGGGGGGTTAGGGGGGAGAGGGAGAAAGGGAGTTTTTGTTTTGTTGTTTGTGGGAGAGGGGGGTTTTGGGGGAGGTATTTGGTTTTAAGATAAAGCGGATGAAGTGTGTTGTGAATATAAATTATTTTAAATTTTGGATACATCAAAAAATGTTTTTTATTTGTCTTGTTTGTTTGAGTGTTTCTCATAAAATGATAGGGATTTGTTATCTTTTAGTTGCTATTTTATGTGGTTTTTTGGGTTATATTTATTCTTTATTTATAAGACTAGAATTATCTTTAGTTGGTTGTGGTTTATTATTTGGAGATTATCAATTTTATAATGTTTTAATTACTGCACATGGTTTGATTATGGTTTTTGGATTTATTATGCCTGTTATACTAGGTGGTTTTACGAATTATTTTGCACCTGTGATGGTTGGATTTCCTGATATGGTTTTTCCTAGATTGAATAATATGAGTTTTTGGATGTTTTTAGCTGGTGTTGGTTGTTTGGTGAGTGGTTTTTTGACTGAAGAAGGTATGGGTGTGGGTTGGACATTATATCCTACTTTGATATGCGTAGATTTTCATTCTAGTTTGGCTTGTGATTTTGTGATTTTTTGCGTGCACTTATTAGGTATTTCTAGTATTTTAAATTCCATTAATGTAGTAGGTACCATTTTTTGTTGCCGCAGAAAATACTTTAGTTTTTTAGTGTGGACTCTTTTTATATGGGGTACCTTATTGACATCTCTTATACTTATTGCTGTTTTACCTGTACTAGCGGGTGGAGTTACTTTGTTGTTATGCGATAGAAATTTTAATACATCATTTTATGATGTTGTTGGTGGTGGTGATTTGGTTCTTTTCCAGCATTTATTTTGGTTTTTTGGGCATCCTGAGGTATATATTATAATTTTACCTGTTTTTGGTTTAATTTCTAGTATTATTGAAATTCTTGGGTTTAGATGCGTTTTTAGCTCTGTTGCTATGATTTATTCTATGGTTTTAATTGCTGTACTTGGTTTTTTTGTTTGAGCACATCATATGTTTGTGGTGGGTATGGACGTGGATTCTCGTGCTTATTTTGGTAGTGTTACTGTTCTTATTGGTTTGCCAACATGTATAAAATTATTTAACTGGATCTATAGTTTTTTGTATACGGATATGATTATTTCTTTTGAGATTTATTTTGTTTTTATGTTTATTATTATGTTTTTGTTTGGTGGTGTTACAGGGTTGTTTTTATCTAACGTAGGTGTTGATATCTTATTGCATGATACATATTTTGTTGTTGCTCATTTTCACTATGTTTTATCTCTTGGTGCTGTTGTTGGATTTTTTTGTGGATTTGTGCATTTTTTGTGTAAATGAATTCCTATTGAATTATATCTTTTTTGGATGTTTTTTTTTGCTTGTAGTTTATGAATTGGAGCTAATATGCTTTTTTTTCCTATGCATAGTATAGGTTTGTTTGCTTTTCCTAGAAGAATTTCAGATTATCCTGTGAGTTTTTTATTTTGAAGTTCTTTTATGCTTTATGGTATGCTTATTCTTGCATCTTTAGTACTTTTTTGTTGTTGTCTTTTTAGTGTTTTACTTTTTTGAGATTATTGTTTATTTTTTGTTTGTTTGTTTGTTTATAATTTATACTGTTTTTTTTATTTTAATGCATGGTTACCTTGCTCCATGGCACTATACTTATTAGTTTTAGATTTTGCACATATTGTGTTAGATTATTTACTTTTAATTTTATGTTTTTGTTTTGTTTTTTTTGTTTATTTTTGACAATCTTTATTCTTATTTTTTTATATATAAATAGATAATAACTGAGTTACACAAAATTGGTTGTATTGATAGTAGAAAATATTATAAGTTAATAAGTCGTAATTAAATAATGTTCCAAAAATATCGAAAAAAAGTGTTAAAAATAAAAAATCTTTTAAAAAAAAACCAAAAAAACATATTATAAACAATATTAATAAAAATATAAAAATAAAAAATACATCAAAATACATAAACTTAAAAAATATTAAAACACTTGGTAATAATACAAAACAACTTCTACTATATATAGTATATAATCAAAAAATATAATTTAACAAGAATAAAGATAAACCATATACCAAAAAAATAAAACCAAAAAATAGTGCTATTACAAAAAATAATAATAAAAATACATAACCTAATACGAAAATAAAACAAAAAAAACCATATATATAACTAAAAACAAAGCTAAAAAATAACAATAAAAAACATACAAAATCTATAAAATATATATCACACATCAAAAAAGATATATAAATATCAAAATTAAAATATAAAAAATCAAATATTATCACAAATAAACAACGGATAACAAAAAATATAAAACAAAATAAAAAACATATTATAAAATAAAATAAACAAAATAAATATGAACAGAATATTATATTAAATAAAAATGTAATTCCAAAAAAATTATATACTGCACAAGAAAATGATATAAAATCAAAAAATATATAAAAAATCAGACAGGTAAAAAATTCGATATAATATATTAGGTAGTTTATGCCAAAAGAAAAAAAATAACAAATAAAATTATATAAGATATATATATAAAATATAAAATACCCCGTAAATAACTGACTTAAAGTATACATACCAAAAAATGTTATAAATAAAATTACGAATACAAAACTAAAAAAAATTCTTAGAAAAAATCCTAATACAAATATAAATATAAAAGTTATACAGACTACAAAATCAAAAACAAAATCATATAAAATAAAATCTAAATCAAATCATCATAAAATAAAATCATATGTTCTAATACATAATAAATCAAATACACGACTCAATCAAAACTTCTTAAAATCCCCTTTGTAGATTACATACCTTTATATAAAACATATCACTATAGGCATAAATCCGTGTAATACACCACATAATTCACTACATTGACCATATATAGTTGAGTTATTGGTGGAAAATAATACTATTTCATTACAACGACCAGGTTCTCTACTTTTACACCTAAACTTGATAAAGTAAATGAGTGAATTACATCTACTGCAGATAATCACAATTTATATATAACTAGACTTAATAAAGTTAATACATGGTTACACTGTAAAAGACGTAAATCTCCGACAAGGTAATCACTTTCTAAAATTAAATTACTAAAAATAGTAGTTTCACCAAAAATAAAATACACTCAATACCACTGAAAACCTACTACTTTACATAAATCAAAACTAACAAAATTTAAACAACTAAAATATAATAATAAACACAATCTTAATAATAAACATAAAACAAATAAACCTCCTATTAAAAACCAATACATATCTAAAAATTTAGACCCTATAAAATCTCAAGTACAATATATATTATTTAATTTTGTTGCACACATTATTACGGATAAAAGTAATGTTCCAATCCATATACACACAAAACAAACAAAAGATAATAAAACTACTATAGAATCCATTAAAAATATCATTCAAAACGTTAATATAAAAGCCATTTTTAATAAATGCTTCTTAATTTAGATATTTGTATTGTTATTTTAATTTTTGTTCTAGTTTTATTAGTCTTATCCGGTTTTGTTAGTTTATGTGAAAGGAAGATTTTAGCGATTGTGCAGTTACGAATTGGTCCTGCTCTTTTTTTATTTGGTTTAATTACACCGATTACTGATGGTATTAAATTATTTATTAAGTTTGCTATTTTTATTATTAGTTTTGATAGTGTCTACTTTATTGGTGCCCTTTTTATTACATTGACTTGTGTTTTTTTCCCTTGGTTTTTTTTTCCTTTAGGGTTTATTATTTTATTTGATAATGGGTTTACTGTTTTATTTTTATTATGTTTTCATCTTGTTTCAAATGTATTTTCGGTTTTTTTAGTGGGGTGCTTTCTTTTTTCTAGTTGCTTTGTATATTTAGCCGCCATGCGTACTTTATTTTTTGGTATTTTATCTGAAGCTGTTACTTTAATTTTATTTTACTGTTTTTATCTATTAGATTATTTTTGTTTTTTTGGTATTAAAGATATGTGTGTTGGCCAATTAGATTTTTACAATTGTTATATTCTAGGTTGTTTATTTATTGGTGTTTTTTGAGTGGGGTTGCTTTTGGATGGGTTACGCTTACCTTTTGACTATTTAGAATGTGAGAGTGAATTGGTGGCTGGTTTGGTAACTGAATTATCTGGTGCTTTTTTTGTTATTTATTCTGTTTTGGAGATTAATCATTTACTTTTATGTACTATGTTGTTTGCTAGTTTATGTTTTGGGGGGTTATTTGTTTGTTTTAAATCTATATTGATATTAATTTTTTGTTTTTTTATTCCGCGTGTAATTTGTTTTAGATTAAAAATAACAACGGCTCAAACATTTATTCTACTTTTTCTTTTTGTTATTTGCTTTTTACTTTTTTCTTTTTTGGCTTTGATTAAAATTATTTGTATACTAGTATAATTAATAACGAAACTTTATCTTATGTTCTTCCGCTTCACCTCCCTGTCCTCCCCCCTTCTCAAATAACCCTCTGTCCCCAAAATCTCCTCCAATGTTTTTATATTTTATTCATATATTTGTTTTTTTATTTTTATATAGTTTTATTATCTTATGTGATTATGTCAGCTTGTCTTATTTGTCTTTTGACTTAATATGGTTATTTTTTATAAATATTTTTGTTGTTTGTTTATTAGATTCTTATATTTGCTTTGTTTTTTTGATACTTTTTTTGTTTTGTTTTGGTTTACTGTTTTGTTTTTTGACGTTTGATACTAGATTTTTATTTATTATTATTTTGTTTCAATATATTATTATATTTATGTTTTTATTTAGCACTCATATTATTATTATTTCTATTCTTTTTGAATTATTTAGTTTACTTTTATTTTTACTACTTATATCTAGTAGATTTGGATATAAAATTTTAGTGCTATGGTATTACTATATGATTAATCTTATTAATTTTATTTTGTTATTTATTTTACTTTATTTTTTAATAATTAATTATTGTTTATTTTTATGTGACTTTTGTTTTTTGGTGTTTGATGAAGAATGGCTTGGTATTTTATGTGTTTTTTACGTGTTACTTGTATTATTTAAATTATATTTAGCTTTTTTGGTGTTATTTATGGAACAACTTTACATTAGGTTAGGTATTTTTGTGTTTATTTATATGTTGACATTTTATGTTCTATTTTGTTTTATTTTGGTCATCATACTAATTTGTTTTATTTATTTTTATATTATTTTTTTGAAATTAATTATTTTACAATCATGTACTTGTGTGATAATAGGACTAAATAGTTTTGCTATTATTAGTTTATTATTTGTTTTAAGTGTTAATAATTTTTGCTTTTTATTTTTAATTTTCATTTCAACAAAAAATTACATTTTTTATTTATACTTAAATTTTCATCTGGTGTATAGTATTAGTTTAGTTCTTTTGATTGTATTGTACTACTTTTTTATTGTTTACAATATTTTTGATTTTAAATATAATGAAAACTATTTTTTAATTAATTTTATTTTCTTTTCTTTTTTTAATAACTTACTAATTAGTGTTTTATTGGCTTGTTTATTTTTGTGCATAGGTGCTATTCCGGTGGTCTTTGGTTTTTTTTTGAAAGTGTTTTGTTTACTTTTACAACTTAGTTATTTAGGTGTATGTATTACTTTTTTTATGATGGTTTGACTTGTAGTAATTTACATTTTTTATTTTAGATTAATTGTTAATATTTTTATTTTTTCTTATCAATTTATTGGTTTTTGAGTTGTTAGATTACACATTATTAATTTCCAAACTTTGTTTTTTGTGCTCGCAATCAATATATATATTTTGTTTTTTGATATTATTAATTTATTCGATTTGATTTTGTAAATACACTACAAAATATAACTAAAACCAAAATTTCCCCTCTCTCAAAACCTCCCCTTCCTTTCTTGTTCTTTCTTCTGCTTGGCAAGGCAAATTCCTGTCCCAATCTCCCCCAAATTTCTTCCCTCTCAAATCCTAACTTAAAATGGGATGCTTTAACCCGTTGTTGTCCGAAAAGCTTGCTTCTCCCCGTCTCCTCAATTCCCCTAAAACCCTTCTCCCCCTTGCTATCCCCCAATTTAACTTAAAACAAAATAAGTTCAAAATTTAATCCTCTATTAACCTTCCCCTCTCCCCTCTCCCCTTCTCTCTCTTTTCTCTCCTGGATCCCCTTCTCTTCCGTCCAACTCCTCTTTATAGTAATAATACTTTGTTTTCATATCTTTTGTATTTTAGTCTAACCTACATACCACTAATAAAAACAATAATAAAACCCAGAACTGTAATTCCATTCAAATTGGGTACGCAAGCACTACGTATAAAGCTAAAAAGCCACTCATTCACAAACTATAAAATAATATTAAAGAATATGTTAACCATAATAAGGAACTTCTACAATAGACAAACCATAATATACAATTTAAAATAAATAAAAATAGAGCAAATAATAATATTACCATTAAAAATAAACCCATAAATTTGTCTGGCACTGCTTTTAAAAATCCAAATAAAAATAAAAAAAATCATTCAGGCAATATTTTATCGGATGTTTTTAATGTGTCGACAATTACCCAGGATTCTTCATGAAAAACAAAATATCAATTTATAAACACAAAATACATAAAACAAAACAATATGAAGAATGCCAAAAACATATCACGTAGATAAAACCACATACAAAAACAAAGACGTTCACAATAAAAAGCAAATCTATCACAAAAAGCGTCAGAACTCATAAAATAATGTAAACAAAACAAATGCATAAACAACACTAAAATTAATACAAATGGTAATAATACATGTAATACATGCAATTTTAATAACGTAAAATCATTTATAAATTCACTTCCTCATATTCAGTAACATAATCAAGTACCTAAAACTGGAACTGTTGCTAATATATTACTAAACACTGTTAATCCCCAATATGACATCATTGTGCATGGCAATACATATCCTATAAAAGCTATTATTATTATAAATATAAATAATAAAAAACCTACAAATCATACCAAAAGATGGGTATCAAATAATATTACTAATACTATGCATTTAAATATATGGACATATAATAAAAAATATAATAAAGATGTAAAACAAATATGTACACTTCTTATCACAAAACCTAGGTCAAAATCTCATAAAAATAATACAAAATATCAATTTGCACATATAAAACAACTAAAAAATAACCAGGCTAAACATACACCACATATTATTTGTAATGCAATAAAAAATCCTAAACTAAAACCAACTCCATAAATTCTATATAAGCAACCTGACATTAGAAGACCCTTTCTTTTTTCTCCGCTTTATATTTTAATTTTTATATTTTTTTAAACAAACCTCTCCTCATCAACCACCTTTTCCCCTCTCAAACTCTCTCTCGCCCCCCAATCCTGTCTTCCCTCCCGGGTTCCTCCTTTCGACCAACTCTTCCCCCATGTGTTGCAATTCTCTTGCCCCCCCTTCGTCCTCGGTCAAATCTCATTAAATGGTTCCTCCCTTCTCTCTTCCCAACCCCTCCCCCTTCTCCCTCTAATTGTTTTTCCTTCTCCTATCTCCCTTCCTTCCTTTGGTCCAAAAGCTTCCCTTCTCCCCCGGTTGCCCTCCTCCAAAATCTTACTCTTTGATCACGTCCCTCCCCCGTTCCTTCCTCCTTCTTCCCTCTCTCCCCTCCTTCCTTCCTCTCCTTCAAATCTGGCGGGTGTCCCCCAAAATTCCCCTCCAAAGCCTTTTTATTAAATTTAATTGACAGTGTGGTGTGTTTAGTCATAGTAAAAATGCTTTAATATCAGGTCTCGGTCCCCTCATTTCCTCGAAAAGCCTTCTGCCCCCGTCCTCCCCAAATAAATGCTCTGCCCGCCGCCGGGCCCCACCCTCTCAAAATCAAAATCCCAATTTGGGGTGCTCCACAAGCTAAAAGAATTCCGGGTCCCTCCCTTTCTTTGGTCTCTGGTTCAAATCCTTTTCCCAACCCACCCCCTTGATTTACAATTTCTCTCGCAATAAATCTCGCTCGAAATCTGCTCCCAAATTCCTTCTCCTATACTTCAAATCCTTACGACAAATCCCTCCTCCTTGCGTGCCCCCTCCTAAAATTCACAAATCTACTCTGTCCCGTCGTTTCGGTTCCTTCCTCAATTTCCTCCCCGTTTAAATTCTTTCTCCCTCTCAAGTCCACTCCTAAAAGCCTGCTCGCCCCCTATCTCCTCCTTTCACGACTCACTCTGTCTATCGGGGCCCCAAAATTCTCCTAACTGTTCCAAAATCCTATCTCGCGTTTCCCTTCCGCTTGCCCGTTGCCCCCGTCTTTTCCTGCCTGCTCTTCCCCAAATCTTCATAAATCTATCAAATCGGTAAACATTGTTCTACACTTTTATACTCACATAACTTTTCTGTACCACGATGCAAATCCTTTACAATCAAATTCTCAATCCCACAAATTTCCTCCAACTGTGCTGAAACGGGTGCTGTGGACCAAATGTAACGGTTTGCCTCCTCTTTATGTTTCTTTTGTAGTCGTTTTTAAGTATATTAAGACAAAAAATCTTTATTTTTAATAAAAGTGTTTTTATATAACAACCCTAAAGATAGATTATTTTTTTTTAATAAAATTTTTAGTTTTTTTTATATTAATATTAATATTGATAAATACAATATTATGTTTTTATGTTTAAATGGTATTTTAATATGATTAAATTTATTACATATAAATATCATTTTAGTGAAATATTCATTTTTTATATTAATAAATAATATCGAATATTTAATAATATTTTTATTTTAAGATGGCGGGGGATTTTGTATTGAGGAGAGTTGTTTGGGTGGAGAGAAGGGGGATTTGTAGGAAGTGAGGATTGGGATTTTTAAGAGATGGGGGTTTCGAGGGAGGGGATGGCGAGGGTGTTTTGGGGGAGAGGGGGAGCGTTGATTGTAGATATTCTGTGAGGTTGATTTTGGGTTTAGTGGAAGAGGCACCGAGGTTTTAGGTTTGGGGGAAGGACTTTCCGGGTGAGGGGGAGGGGGATAGATTTGGTTAGAGACGACAAGGGGGCAACCTTAATTAGTTTTCATTTAATTTATTTTGTGTTTTATTTGCTTTTCAACTCAATAACAAAACTAAAAAACTTCTCCCCCCTAAATCTCCCTATCAATCTCCCCTCCAATTGAGAAAAGTGCAAACCTCTGGCTCCCCTCCTGAAATGCGTTGGCAATCGGTTGGAAAAAGCCTGCTCCCCTTCCGAAAAACAAAAGAAGTCTTTGTTAACTCAATGCCGAAAATGAAAACCCCCTTCTCCCCGAAAAAACTCTTGCCCAAATGGGGCCCTCCTCGCGCTCCGTTCTCCCCCAAAATAAAACGCTGGAATTCCCGGAAAAACTTCATCTTGTTTTCTGGAAAAGAAATACAAAAATGGTCCCCCCAAATTCCAAAAACTCCATTTTTAAATACACAATTTTATGGGTAAAGCTAGTATTATATTTTTTTGAATATATTTTTATAAATATATTAATTACTGCACGTTATTTTTATTATAAAAATTGGTGGGCAACAATACCTTTTTAATTTATTGTTTTATCTAATTAATAAATTTTAATATAAATAGTTAATTTTGATTATAAAATTTTCAATTCCAATTCTTTTAACCTTATCATGGTGTCAAAATATATTAATGTTAATCTTTTAAGTATATGAATAAATATAATATAATATAATATATAATTACTATAATTTTCTATTTGCATATACCAAAATGGTGTTTAAAAACAAATAAATATAAATTTTACATTTTTATTGGTTAAAATATATAGTAACAATTTAATACAATAATTGTATAATATTTAAAAGCATAGAAATTACCGCAACGGCTGGCATCCATTTCTGACTAATAAGTTAATTTATTTTATTATAAAAATATTTCTATTATTTTTCTAAATTTCCACACCCATATATATAGCATTAACAAATTAATCTAATCAAAATTATAAATTATTATTAACTATTCCTAAAATTTAATATATATTTCTCTAAAATTTAAATAAACTAATATAAAATAAAAAAACTAGTAAAAAAATTAATATGAATAATAACAATAGACATATATATAATAATATATAGACATATTTTATTTGCTAATAAATGATCCTTGCGTACTAATTTTAATTTTAATTTTATATATAAATTAAATATATAAACAAATCTGCTTTACAACGATTTTAACCCAACTAACGAATTACACTTTTGATGAACAATCAATTTTTTTGTAATAAGTAGACGATGAAACACATTTAGTTTTAATGCTTGTTAACCTGCTCGAACCTTTTATTATTTCAATAATTATAGTTCTTATTCTATATAACAAAATATAGTATTGCCCCAATCAAACATACAATTACATATATATTTATGTTCTCTTTGTAAAGGAGAGTAGGACTTGCCCTATTTTAATTTTTTAATTTTTATTAAAATTTTTATTTTAATTCTTTTTTTACTTTGTTTGTTTTAATTTAAAAAATTTCTATGGAACACTTTAATAATTAGTTAACAAATTACTATGCTACTGAAATATTTATTATGTGGTATGTTATTTTTTGATAGAATTATAAAAATTGAAATATATATACAAGAATAATCTTAAATAATAATCTTAGACGAACGCATTTAATAAACGCACTTAAAATTTGATAATTTTATTAACAACATATTTATATTTTTAAAAATACATTTATAAAAATAATACTTATGATTAAAAAACGAATTGTTACTTTTTTATTAACAAATATTAAATATTAAAATTTAATTTTATTATTTTTATTTGCATGCTGATTTTTTGTTTATTTTTATAAATTACAAATTAATATTGTATTTTTAATATTCAAATTAAATTAAAATTATTAATATTTTATTATCAGCTTAAAAGCTTAATTTTTAAGTTCTTCATAATATTCATTTTATACTATACATAAATAATTATTTATTAATTTAATTAAAAATAATCTTACTATACTTATTTGTTACATATAGAACAACTGTCCCTTCAATAGTTAAATATTTAAACATTAAACAAAAAATATAAAACTAAAAATAACAGTTCAATTAAGTTTTAAAATTAACTTCTTGGGTTATTAATTTTAAAAAATTCAACTAAATATAAAACAACAAATTTAATACTTAAATATAATACACAATAATTAAAATAATCCAAATAATAATTTAATTATACAAAATTTAAATAACATATATCATAAAAATTCATTATTATAATATTTAATATTTTGATTAATTATTTTTATTCATTCTTTATCCATATAGAGTTATTCTTACATTTATGAGTTTTATCATATATCGTGTTACATTACCTACATCTTATTATCAATATACATATATTTTTTTTGTTTAAAAGCAAAACCATTTTACTGTAATTAATTAATTAATTACGGGATTTATTTGTTTCATTAATTATTTAATTATTTTATTTAATAAATTATTTTAATTAATTACTTATGGGGTTTTTAATTATTTATTTGTTTAATTATTTGTTTACTTAACTATTCAGGACCATTGTTTTATATTAATTTTAAGTATTATTTTAATGGTTATTTAATACTACTTCATCTATCAGTAATATACATATATTTTTTTATTATATTATCGATACCATTTTACCCATATTTAGTATTATTTTTAATTATTTAATTATTTATTATTATTTGTTTAATTATTTAAGTATTTTAATTAATTATAATTAATTATGGGATATTAAACTTATTTTATTTAATTAATTATGTGCTTTTTAATTATTTATTTATTTAGTTAATTAATTATGGAGTTTTACTTATTTTATTTAATTAATTATGGGATTCTTAATTATTTATTTAATTATTTGTTTAATTATGGGATTTTTAATTATTTACTCATTTATTTAATTAATTGTTTAATTATTTTAATTAATTACTTATGGTATTTTTAATTATTTATTCTTATTTGTTTAATTAACTATTCAGACCATTGGTTTTATATTAATTTTAAGTATTATTTTAATGGTTATTTACTACTACTTCGTCTATCAGTAATATACATATATTTTTTTGTTATATTATCGATAGCATTTTACCCGTATTTAGTATTATTTTAAATTATTTATTTAATTATTTATTATTATTATTTGTTTAATTATTTAAGTATTTTAATTAATTAATTATGGGATTTTAAATTATTTTATTTAATTAATTATGTGATTTTTAATTATTTAATTATTTATTTAATTAATTATGGGATTCTTAATTATTTATTTAATGATTTATTTAATTAATTGTTTAATTATTTGTTTAATTAATTTGTTTAATTATTTTAATTAATTAATTAATTATGGAATTTTTAATTATTTATTATTATTTGTTTAATTCACTATTCAGACCATTGTTTTATAGTAAATTTAATTATTTGTTTGATTAACTATTCACAGACCATTATTTTATATTAATTTTAAGTATTATTTTAATGGTTATTTAATACTACTTCATCTATCAGTAATATACATATATTTTTTTATTATATTATCAATACCATTTTTACCCGTAATTTAGTATTATTTTAAATTATTTATTTAATTATTTATTATTATTTGTTTAATTATTTAAGTATTTTAATTAATTATGTGATTTTTAATTATTTAATTATTTAGTTAATTAATTATGGGATTCTTAATTATTTATTTAATGATTTATTAATTGTTTATTTATTTGTTTAATTAATTGTTTATTTATTTGTTTAATTAATTGTTTAATTGATTGTTTAATTATTTGTTTAATTATTTGTTTAATTATTTTAATTAATTCATTATGGGATTTTTAATTATTTATTATTATTTGTTTAATTATTTGTTTAATTAACTATTCAGACCATTGTTTTATAGTACATTTTAATGGTTATTTAATACTACTTCATCTATCAGGTAATATACATATATTTTTTTGTTATAGTATCGATACCATTTTACCCCGTATTTAGTATTATTTTAAATTATTTAATTAATTAATTATGGGATTTTTATGGGATTTTTAATTATTTTATTTAATTAATTATGGGATTTTTAATTATTTATGTATTGATTATTTAATAATTATTTGTTTAATTAATTATTTAATTATTTATTCAATTAATTATTTAATTATTTTATTTAAATTCATTATGGGGTTTTTTAATGGTTATTTATTACTACTTCATCTATCAGTAATATACATATATTTTTTTGTTATATTATCAATACCATTTTACCCGTAATTAGTATTATTTTAAATTATTTATTTAATTATTTATGTAATTAATTATGGGGTTTTTAATTATTTGTTTAATTGTTTGTTTGATTAACTATTCAGGACCATTGTTTTATATTAATTTTAAATATTATTTTAATGCTTATTTAATACTACTTTATCCTATCAGTAATATACATATATTTATTATTTAATTATTCTAAATTAAAAAAAA